>JAOBAT010136297.1:15194-34770 GCA_026413305.1 Hydrozoanthus tunicans | reverse complement strand
GGATGGGGAGGGGAGGGGGGCGTTGGAAAAGGAAAAAAATAAAGAGAAAAAAGGGGGGGGGGTTTCTCCTCCCCCCTCCCTTTTTTTACCTCTTTCTTTTTTCTCTTTCCTCTCCATAAAAATGAGCGGCCCACAGGCTATCGTCAACCTGATGAGCAACTGCATCCGGTACTTCCAAATGCTAACGAAAACCCTGATAGTGGCTAAATGAAAGTCTCGCCATTATCCACCTCATTTGAAATAGACTCTAAGTGTCAAACATCAGAGAATCGGTAGAGTGATCATCCAAGCGTACTGTGGAACTGGGAAGAGGAAACGACTGCGGGAGCTAGTTTTTGCGGCTGTTCATTTTTTTTTTATTTTCGTTCTCACATACAATTTCAAATCAACTAGCACCCCAAAACACAGTTGGCCTTAAGCTGAAAAACAACTCAAAAAGCTGACAAAGTTGTTTGTAAGATCTGAGAAACACGTAATTCTTGTACAAATAAGCGCTCTATGGACAGCTTTGTGGTGCCATACACACGATAACTACATGTATTGTTGATTAACACGATCTGCAATACACTTTCTGTTACATCCGTTCAACTCTTGCTTAATTTACTTTGTAACTGAGATTTTGTTTTGTTGCTTAGCAGCGAAGCTTGAAGAAAATATGCTTGGCTCAATGGCGGACTTCATTCAAAATCTCCCTGCAACAATCGACAAAACGGGAATAACACCTGGGCTGGGTTGTTCAAAGGCTGGTTAACTGTAACTCTAGGTTAAGCCAAAATCAAGCAGTGATTTCTTCTCAAAGAAAATGTTTATGGACGGGTTCTTATAAGTTACTGATTAGATTTTCCACAGAAAAAACTTCTCAATTCCAAAATTACAGCTCAAATCAGTCAGTAAGGTTGGAAAGAAAAACAAAGCTTAAGAATTTAACGCAGGGTTAGTGCTAATCGGCCTTTGAACTAAGCCTTGGAAAATAAAGCTGTCAATGAATCAAAAGTTGGTTGTCTTGTGGTATAAATAATACACTCTTCAATCATAAATACAAATAAGCTTTAATTTGAGCTAAAAAAAAACAGTCAGGTCGAGTTTCTTCTTGTGTTTTTAGTTAAACACATCGGGATGACCTTTTTCCTGCGAATAGCGCATTAGCTCTTCCGCATCTTCATCATCCTCGCTTATGCTTGTTTTTGGAGAGAGACGTCCTCCTCTCTTCAGAAATTCGTCTAGCTTCCCGGTAGAAGCCAAAATTAATCCTAAATATGGCGGTGAAGGCTTCAATGGCCTGCTGATGTACTCTGGGTGATACTGCACTCCAACAAAATACTGTTTTCCCTCAATCTCCATCATTTCCATTCGCTCACCCTCAACATCATGGCCGACAAATTTCATACCTTTTTCTTCAAAGTTCTTGACTAAAGTTGGGTTTACTTCATATCTGTGGCGGTGCCTCTCATCAACGAATGACTGATTCTTATAAAGAGACTTGAGAATGCTTTTCTGACACTTGAACACTGTTCGACGCTTTCCGAGTCTCATTGTGCCACCCATCTGACCGGGGTTATGTTCAGGCATATCGATCACTACCGGGTGTTGTGTGGAGGGGTTCACTTCAGTTGAATTTGCGTCCTCCCAATTAAGAACATTTCTGGCAAACTCTACAACTGCCAGCTGCATTCCATAACAAATACCTTGGAAACAGATCAAAAAGAGTAAAATAAACTCGAGGGTACTCTCTCTATGATATGATATGGGTGCTTGTTAAATATTTTTGGGCTCAAACTCGGCAATTTGATACTCTTGCCAGGGGTTTTCAGAAAAACATAAAGCTTACATTGGAAAAGACAGTACTTTTTTAGGATTGCATAAACTAAAGGAACATGTTTATTCTGCAACTTCTCCTACATTTTTCAAAATCGATGCTACAGGGTTTTCTTGAAAACTTTCACTCCTTGGATACTTTTAGGGTATTTTTTTAAAATATTTTTCCAACAAGTATCCCTATCCTTTTTACCCCCAAAAAAACCCCAGGATACAAACATTCTGAAAATAATTCTATCGTATCTAAATGGCTTGCAACTGACAAGTAAAAAACTTTTGGTATTAACAGGACAACAATTACTGAATGATGTTCCGACAGAAAAGGAGAAAAGTTTCACTTTCCCTACTTTTCTCTGTGCTATAGCCTGAGCAGCAAGAGTTTCTTGAAGCTTTGGTCGCACCTCATTTCCAGCACATCAAAACTTCAAGAAATGCTTGCTATGTAGGCTATCTGCGCTATGACAGTGTATAGTATACAAATTTTCTTACCAAGATAAGGTTTATCTTTTTTGCGAGCCCATTCTATTGCTGCAATTTTGCCTTCCACTCCTCTCTCGCCAAAGCCACCAGGCACAAGAATACCATCACTACCACACAATCGCTTCCAAGCCTCGTGGTATTTACTATTTCCAACATCATTCCGTTCAAGATCTTCTGCTTCAATCCACTGCAAAGAGAAGAAATGTTTAAAAACTTCAGATATTTAGAATAAATACATTTTGAGCTTAACTATGTAAATATTTTGACCTTTACTACCATAACTTGTTACTAATTGTGAAAAAGGACTCTCAGAATACATGGACCCAACAACAGGAACTTAAATAAAATGTTAAAAACACAGCTACATCGCTAACAATCTTAGACCATGCTGGTTCGAATCAGTTGTCAACTCAATTTGTCACTCTTAGAGCCCACTCCATAAAACATAAATCTCATTGGGCTCTGACAAACAAGACTTTAAGATATAAACCTCTTAGTTATTGTTACAATGAATGTTTTTTTTGTTGTCATTTGCGTCTGTCTCTGCATAATTTTTGTATCATAACATGTTGGTCACAGATTATTCTTTGCTTTCCAAAGTCTTTGGCTCAGATTTTAAAAAGGCCAACTTAGCATCTTGGACAGTCTCGTATTTATCAATGGCTACCCCTACTATATAATCATAAATACAGTTACCAGCCTACCTCAATAACAAGCTTGTTGTTACAGTGCAATGATGCATGTTTCAACGCTTTAATAAGTGACAAGTATGCATCCTCAAGCCTTGTGTATTTCCCTACAACAGCAATCTTCACTTCTTCTAACTGTCTAGACTCCTCCCTGTCAGCAAGTTCCTTCCAATGAGCAAACAAGTTTCGAGGCCTTGGTTGTGTGAAGTCTAACTTCAGTCGGTTAGCAAAATATGTAACAAGATTTTGATTACCAAGTAACAGAGGCACTCTGTAGACCGACTTACAGTCATGTACATCAATCACCTGTGAGAGCACAAAATGGTTGTAAGAAAAACTGTTAGCTCTATCCCAGGGCTTAAAATAATTGTGTTGTTTGCTTATCCCAGACACTTAAAACTTGGCCACCCACAACTAGGTTGGTCAAAATAACCCCACCTTGCAGTCAACTCATTACGTAGCCACCTTGTTATAATGGTCGCTTTTTTTGATCTGTTGGTCAAATGGCCTTATACTTTCTTACAGTCAATTTTTTCTTGCCTGTGGGTGACCTTATTAATGGAGTCCCACTGTACATGCTGGGATTTTTTTTTCTTCAAAGGACAACTGGGCCCTTTATCTTGAAGAGACTGGAGAAACAATGTCCATGGGTATCTATTGGTCCAAATAACTGAAAACAAATTTGAAACCACAAGTTGCACCTTAGTCTTTCATAAACTAGACATCAGTGGACTACTTCCTCTTTGTAAAGCAAGTAACTTTTACATCACATCATCACATTTTTTGTCTAAGCTGTGGCAGATAAAATGTTGTTCCATTTTTCCTGGACAACCAGAAGACAAAGCTGATTCTAAAATTAACTTTACCAAAAATATTAAAAATATTAAACAATTTAGATACTTTAGAGCAACACTAGATTAAGGGTGTTAAACTCAAGTGATTTGTCTGAGATGGATATAGAGGTCTGAGAGTCTTCATATATCAAATAAGTAATCCTCTTCTTTGGATATTTTATTTTTCAGCATCTATTCCTTACTAAGCTCAGTTTTCAGAATACTTTTTCTTTACATGTATTGTCTCTTGAGAGTCACCGCTTCTGAAGAGAACAATTATCAATTACATAATTTTTGTAGGTCAAATGGTTGGAGACTTTTTTGAACTATATTTACATGCCAGTGTTCATCCTTGTTCAGCCCTACACAATGTCCAAGCTGAAGGAAGGGGGTATACTTTACATAACCATATTTTTGTAGGTAGTACCATTGAATCATCTTACCTGTGCAGGCGGAACATGACAGAATAGGGACACTTTAGCTTTGACACCATCACTAATTGAGTTTTTACTACGACACATTATAATATCTGGACTGAGACCCATTCCTCGCAACTCTCTCACACTGTGTTGTACAGGCTTTGTTTTTTGTTCACCTCCTCCTGTTTCAGGGACAAGACTTACATGTACCACTGAGAAATTGTCTCTTCCGACCCTGAACTGAAACTGTCAGAATGCTTCAACAAAGGGCATACCCTCTATATCACCTATGGTCCCCCCAAGCTCAATGAGACATATATCTGCCTTTTTATTATCCTCAACAGGCTGACAGGCAACACGCTCAACCCATTCCTGGATGGCATCAGTAATATGTGGCACAACTGAAAACAGAATAAGAAAAGATGAGCATCATCAGATCGGAAAACATTCAATTTTTTGTTTAATTTCCTGATCAGCAATATCAACTGGGATCTTTACTTACTTTATATGTTTATTTGAAAACGTCAGTAAGATAATCATTAATTGATTATTTATTTACAATAAATTTTAGCATTGTTGCTATACTCATTATTCAAAGTTCCATTCAAAACCAATTGTCATGTTTAACAATAATCAGAAAATACACCACCTGACCTTTCTGGATTTTTTAAATCGATGCTTTAAAGTCCTTTTTTGGGTCATAATTTTTCACATTTTGGTATTTTTTTAGAGTATTTTTTCTTGTCTCTCAACAAGCACCCTTACCCCTTCTACACCAAAATACCCCCTCCCCCGGGGGGAACTTTTGTCCAGCACGATCGCCGTCTGGACAATTTATACCGTAATATACTCGATGTAGGAGAGTTTAATCATGTTACATGAATTAGTGGCGTCACCTTGGATGCAATTTTCACACAGAAAGATGAGATGCCAACCTTGAATAGTTTTGTGTGCCGGAATAGAACTTGAAAATAACAAAGAGGGCATGTAATAATGGTGTAGAGGATTCCAGTTGTTTAGCGTCTAAACTACAAAAACAAATGAAAACTTTCGACATTTTAGACGTGAAACGTGGGACTTAAGCAGTCGTTGCGAGAGATGGGAGTAACAATGAAATTTTTAATAGCGTTCTTGCTTGCCAATGGCAACGGGGTTTTACTTGCCTTGAACAGTCTTTCCCAAGTAATCGCCACGTCTTTCTTTTTCTATAACGCTCTGGTAAACCTTTCCAGTCGTTATGTTGTTATCTCGTCGAAGTGTCACGTCAAGGAATCGTTCATAGTTCCCAAGATCGAGATCAACCTCTCCACCGTCATCCAGGACGAAAACTTCGCCATGTTCGTAGGGCGAAAATGTTCCCGCGTCAATGTTTAGATACGGGTCGATTTTGATGGCATTGACGATCAGACCACAACCTTTCAACAATGCTCCAATGCTACTTGAAATAACGCCTTTGCCGATACCACTGATCACTCCTCCTGTAACTAAAATGTACTTCATGCTGCTCCGAATGGACATCTCAAATACAGTAATTATACCTTTAGTAATGCACAGTATCCTGCCGGCACGTGTGCATAAAAGCTTGGTTGACCTCTCCCCCACCCCTCCCCCACTCGAGAAAATTGGATAACAAGAACTAACGTATTTGAGTGCTGAAGAAACCGTGATTTCATTCCCATCTCAGTCCATCTCGCTTTTTGGATGAAAGTCAGCACGTTCATTTCAAACCAAAAAAAAGTAACCTTCATTTTTTCTACAACTTTATAACTGACTCTCCCATACTTATATCCTTTTTTGTCAAATGACAGTATATGCTACGATACACGACGTACGTCCTGAATCTGACTCAATGATTCAAGACCACGACTCGGGGGTTTTTTATTCGAAACTGACGAAAGTTGTGTGTATTAAAACTTGTTAGATTTGCCATTGAAGAACAGAACACAATATCAAGTACTGTTTGTTAGCTATTTAAGGTAAAAAATGGCCCCACGAGACGAGAATTCGTCGGGAATGAACGACACAGGAGCCGATCAACAAGCGGCAGGTGACAGTGGCACCGCGCGAACAGCCAACTGGTCTGTTTTAAGGGTAAGCACCTTTATGTTCACATGAAATAGGTGAATATAATATGTTATCGCTCGGAGCTTTTGATTGATAGTACTTATTCATCGATTTTTGATGATTATTAAAGTGTAGATATTGCCTGAAAACAAACAGGACGCATGTACGACTCTCTATCTCTCTGGACTGACACTCAGTTTCGGTTTCGTTTTCATACAAAAAGTTTTTAATTTTAAAAACATGAAAAAATTTGGAGGCCTAAGGAAAATGGCGTTATTAAGATAAACATTTTTTTTTGTTTGCACAAAATGATGAATGAATTTTTTGAATTACAAGTGATCAAACGTGAGTCGATGTCAGCTAGCGATCGCTTTTTATAGCTTTTTGATCAAGCAACCTGAATAATTATATACTTCATGGTTTCCCGTTTTTATTAAAATGTTTTATTTTCTTTTCAGTATCTTATCTGTCTCCTTGTACGTTGATGTTCATGCTTAACTTAAATAATGTTGTACGTCTTTCTTCATGGTGCCAATGCATAGAGTTTGAAAAAGTAGGATTTGAATGACGTTTTTTATTGACTGACGTTTTTTAAGAACCAGTAAAATTTTGCTGACACGATTTTCTTTTTTTGAGGGCAATAGAGTACCAAAGTGTGACGTCACAAATATTATTGTTTTTTATTTATTACATTTTGATTCCGAATTTGTGTAGAATGTCTGAAAAGAGGCTTAAATTACAAATTTCTTGAAAATTGGTTTAAAAGCGGCTGAGATATGAGCAAGTGAATATATAATTACCCCCATACAAATCTTTGTAATTTTGGCTTGGAGCATAAAGTCTTGATCCAAGCCAAATTTGGGTGATTTCAGCCTAAGTGTTCTCATTTAATATATTAAGTTTGTTCTTAAAGAAGTCTAATCCTTTGTCTATCTATCTTCTAGAGATACTCGATGGAAAACAAAATAGACAGTGCTTTGTGGTTCACAAGAGTTTTTGCCATTATTAATGCATTCTTCTATTTAATACCACTACTGGGGTAAGTATCTGGGGTTATAATTTAGTTCCATAAAATCTTGCAATTTGATTGGTTTAGAGGAGTGGTTTCTATCATTAATACTGTAGTGGTGTTTTAAGCACTTGAGAGTGGTATTTCAAAATCACTATGGCAACAAGTGCTTCTTCTGAGAAAATAGCAGAACATTTGCAAGCGTCTCAGTTGAAAAAAAATGAAAGCCTTATAGCTGACAATGTTGAAGGCGACAATAAGATTGAAGAAAGACAATTTTAGTCAAAAAGCTTTAAATTTGTAAATACAGTTTCTTCCAGCTATAGGTATGAAATTTCTAGTGAATTATCTATGAAGTTGAAGTTGAATTACACTTTTCACGCTCATTCATGTGAGATTGCAGCTGGTTTCTTTTCATTCAGGTTTTTTGTAATGTGAAAATTTTAAAGTAAAGATGTCCTTTAAGATGAACTGTTGTTATTATACATGTTTGTTTGAATCACAAAGTTATTTCCTGCTGGCTACTGCTGTGATTTTTTAATTTAATTACACTTGACAAACTCCAGAAATGGAAAACAGTGTCTTCAAATCGCTAAATGAAAAACTTGGTGGTCAACAAAGATGAATTTCTTTTACAAAAAATGTCAGTATGAAAGATTGATTTTATAAATAAGGATTTGCCAAAGTTCATTGTAGGCAAATAATTCATTCAACTCATGTTTTCAAAATTGTCCCAAATAATTTTACTTGCTGTGCTTGTGAATTTTGAAAACATCATGAGTGGTATTTATGCCAATCAAATAATACAATCAAAATCTAGCTGTCTATGGATACCAGAGGTTTTGGTCATAATGTTGTACCCGTAGCAGACTTAAAAAATTAAGGTTAAATTACTGAGAGCATTCTATATTATGTCTGCAAGTATAGCATGCAACTCAGCAAACTGCATGCAACATTGACGTTAATAATTAACTTAATTATTTATTAAATAAATATATTTAGGAAGTATAAATTTATTATAAATTTTGTTGTTTATTTTATTTTGAATAATTATTTTGTTTTTACATGAGAAATCAACATGTTTTTCACGTTAATTTTATGTGATTTTATTAGATTTTTAAGTATTGGCATTCTAGCTTGATTTTGCATATTCAGTCTCGGTTATTAGCTCATGGCCATGTATGGAAAGTATGTGCAAGAGGCAAACAAATGTACGAAGTGTATATTTTTAAAAGTAATAAAGGTTTCTGAAAGCTCATTAAATTTAATAAAACATTTATTCTATTTGCCCTTACAAGTTTGAATTGAGAAGATTTATAGCAATGTTATGTGTTTTGCACCTTGTTAATGCAGCTATTAATTTTACTATCTCAGTACGGCATGTGATCCTGGAATAATTGTTAAAATGCCTATGAAATGAAATATTTTGTTATGCCAGTGGATACACCTTGCTTAAAAAGGAGCAGCAGTGAAAAATTTTTGTTAAGATCTTTTATGGTTTTTGAGATATTAACATTTGATGTTTTCAGCTGATGACATCACTTGTCGAACAGGCAAACTTTCAGTTGTTTGGAATCTGCTGTCAGTCCAAAAAATGCTATCTTCAGTATCACATAAAATTTCAAGCAGCGTTAATTACATTAACATTAATATTCTTGTGTGTTAATTAAATAAGTGAAAAGTAATAAGGTTTAAAGATACTTTTAATTACTGCTGTTACTTATTTAGTATTTGTTTGCTTGTAAGAAAACAATTCTATGATTTTTGCAGAACGCAAACAAGCATGGGATGTTACAAAAGAGTTTTGATCAGTTCTGCAGCTACGTCTGCTCTCAGACTTCATCAAAGAATGCCAGTATGTTGATCTTTATTGTACTCATTTTAAAGTCCCTATCAAGCTTATTTTTTTAAGTTCCAGTTGAAAAGTGTAACCATTTTATAATAGTAATTTTTGAAAATAAAACCTTTTCATGCTGTTTCTGTTACATTTTTTAGACTTGAAGCATGCAATGATGACATGGCAGGAGGTATATTATGTAGCTTGAGGCATAAAGCAAAGACAATCTTTTTTATCTCAAAAAAATTCAACTCTGGCTACAATAGTCACATTGTTATAACTTTAATCAATTAATTATTCCCTTAAAATTGTTTGAAATAAACATCTTAAGATATTTTATAACAAAAACAAAATTTCTTAAACAAAAACCACATAACTCACTGCTGCTATGTCACAGGTTACCAGTCCCTGGCCTGCTTGGTCAAAATTTATATTCCAATCTTTTTATTATTAAAAAGCATGCTTAAACAGGGAAATTTTCTTTGGTTATTCGAATTTTGAGTTCACAGATGACAACAGTTTTAATCCAAAAAGTAAAAAGATAAGCTTGATAGGGACTTTAAAGAGTGACTACCTTTAAGAACTAATTTCTTCATTTATCAAGCAACTTAGCATCATTCTAAAGTAGGGTGCAAAGGCATCTCAAAACCCCAGCCAATAATGAGGTTAGTCTAATGTTGGATATGAGTTGTGCTAGAGGCTTTGTACATAATTATGCAAGCATGCATTTTCATATTCATAGGCTTGTTTCAAACACTGAACATCACATGTGCTGAATCTAATTTACTAATGAGCAAAAACTGCTATTCTAGCTCATTTATATAATTATTAAAATGCTACAGAAGCCAATTTGTCATTGGTACTCTAATACTGTAGCTCTGAGGGTTTTCCTATACTTCAATTAGACTATAAATTGGCAAAAGTGCTTACCTGACCATTTTAAGTCTGTGAAATAAGCTTTCAAAAATTAATAGTGCATTCAGTGTAAATGAAGTTCAAGATATATGTCAGCGATTTTTGATATCACATGGTTTGAAAGGACTCCAAGCTCTTCTCTACTTACTTTACAGCACATTAGTGAGTTTTCTGCTCAAACACTGGGCCATCAGCCATGCAAACTTTGCCATGATCATTTGAAATTGACCGGGAAAGTGAGATTGATCTCCTGGGCCCGGTTCCTCAAAATCCCGATTAACTTAACCCAGGGTTAACTCTCAACAAAACCTATTGGTTGCCATGGCAATTAATCCTGGGTTGGCACTGATCGGGTTTTGAGGAACTAGGCCCTGGCTTTCAAACCATATCACACATATTTATTATCTAATGAGCTTAAAAAGTATTCACAGCTTTGGAGCTAAGTTAATCATTTTGTCTTTGTAAATTCTCCACAAAATTTGATTCCAAAACTGGTTACAAGAGACCTAGAAGAAACTACACGGGTCAAACTTTAATTTTAGACATGTTTTTGACCTAGTTTGAAGATTTCACCTCAGTAGCACTTCAACAAAGAAGCTTATATTGTTTTAGCTAGTACTGTGTGATTGTAGGGACAAGTTTAGGAATTTAATCAACTAACTGGATATGCTTTCAAGTTAGGTGACTGCAGCTAGTGGTTGAAATATTGATTTTTTCAGAGATTCCAGTTCACAAGGCAATACCTTGCCCAGCTTTTACTGGAGGACAGCTGTCATTATCTTCTGTACTGCGTCATGTTCATCCAGTCTTACCCTGTAACAAGTATCCTTTCACTGGCTAATTGTGTACATTATCTTACACTTAGGGCCAAGCGGCACATTGACAAAATCTTTGCCTCCATATCCTTAGGTCCTTAGCTCAAATCCTGACCTGGTTAAAGGTTGAATAATTGGATGACCTTCTTTCTCACTAAAAGTGCACTCAGCTTTCCATCCTTCCTGGGTCAGTAAAATGAGTACCAGCCTACATGGACCGCTTTGAAGGGGCTTCCAATAGCACCTATAATTCAGGGTAGCCACGGTCCTTGAAAATCCTGGAAAGTCCTGGAATTAGGAAAAAAAATTCCAGGCCCTGGAAAGTCCTTGAATTTGGGTCGTTGTCCTTGAAAATCCTGGAATTGGCAAAAACTTTCTTTCTTACTTCCAAAATTAATAAAAATAAGCTGTTTGTTGTAATATTTTTGATGTGAAAGCATTTTTTAAAGCGATCTGTCATTGGTTGTTTTTCATTGTCAGGATTCAGCCAATCCGCATTCATTTTAGGTGTCACTTATTTGATAGACAAGGTCCTGGAAAGTCCTGGAAAAGTCCTTGAATTTTACATCCAGTAAAAAGTGGCAACCCTGATAATTATGCCTCCATGCAGTCTGCTGGGGCTAGTAAACTGATCATTGTAAACTGCCTTTGAGCAATCATACAAATGGAAATTCGGTGTGCTACCACTTGACCTTTTTACACTTATGTGTCATTCATGGTTGGTAAGGGAGCCACGAGAGAGTCATCACCAGAAAATATTAAAGAGTGCCCAATGACATCCACTTTAAAAGATCTTTGAATAATGCTCTGCATTTTTTAATTAGTTGTTTTCTCCTACAGTAGTGTCACTACGATATAACAATAAATCAAGTGTCTTCACTAAACATAAAAACTGCTAAAAATGTTATTCGGCTGTTTTTCTACAGCAAAGACTATAAATGTTGAATGTGAGTCAGAGTAAAGAGTCATTCAGGGTTAATGACTAAACTGAACAAATATTTAATACTACAATTTTATAATGACCATTATAATGTTTCAAAAGTTTTCGTTTCTGTATACATTGGCTGTGGATCGAACCAGGGAGGTGGTGAGGGCACTGCATGGCCTCCTAATAATTATTTTGATTGGCCTCCCCAATATTTCTCTTGCTAACAAGACAAATTTTTGAATAGGAAATTAAGATTTTATGCTGACCAATTACAATGCCCATTGTGCCCTCCAATAATCTTTTGCTCTCACCATCCATGGTAAAATCAGAAACCCTTGCCAAGTTCACTGTTAAAATATTGTTGGGGTGACAAATGGTACACTAGGTTTCTAAAGTTATGAGTCTCACCATGGATAGTGAATGTTCTGAAACAAAATCTGCAAATTAATGGGGATGAGTCTCATTCTTGTATTGCAATGGCTTGTATAGTCTTAAAGTTTGATGTTTGAAAATAGGAGAGTCTCAGATTTTGAAATGTTCAAGGTCTTAGCTAGTCTCAAATTTAACAAGTCACCCTCCTTGTTGTAATGTGTTTCATATATCACTTTTGAAGAAAGCTTTAAACTGATTATTAGTGATGTTCAACGAATATGCATAAGTTTGTTGGTTGAAGACTCAATCTTTTGGTAAAGATCAAGTTTATTTGAATAATATTGCAGTTTCTTATGAAGGCTGCTCATGTCAAACTATTCCTTAACTTTGTATAGTGGTTCTGATTCCTGTTACCCTTTTTGCCCTGCTACACGCGGTCAGTTTCACAAAGAAACTACTGGACGTAAGTACCTATTGTTCTTACTTTGTGTAGAGGACACAGAAATAAACAAGGTTGATTTAAACATGAGGTTCCAGTATAAAAGAGGTGAGCCCAGGGGTTTCACACGATCAGTTGCCAATCATCCGCCATTGAGTTAACATCTTTATAGGTCTGTGCTCTCTGTCAGCTGTGGTGCGCTTTTTGATTTGCATTTTATTTGCACTTAGATTACTTTTGCAATTTCAAAATAAAGCAAACAATCAACAGTTGTGTATAGCTTGCTTCTGAGCCTTGTCATGGCGGTATTCGGCTGATTTCAATTTTATTGGTGTTACAAATATAAATTTTAGCTCCTGAAGCAAAGTTTCACTGAATAAAACAACAAAAAAATGCAGTCCTCAATCAACGTTGTTTGTCTAATTTGGTCTTGCGAAGCACATGCAAATTTCTAATTGCTCTGGCGATAAATTTCATACATCTTAATTCTTATCAGCAGTCTTTCATGATTAATGCCTACCAGTAGAACAGTATTATGCCAATGACTTCATTTACTATTAAAAAATGAAACTGTTTCACGATTATGGTGTAAATTGTTGAAAGTGGGTTGTTTCTTTTATCAATGGCTGCCAATACATTTCAAAATTTATTCAAATTTCATGAAAAGGGTAGAAAAAGGGGCGGGTCTAACCCTTTTATACTGGAACCTCGTGTTTAAAGTTGGAGTAAGCTTTAACTCTCTTTTGATTGGTATAAATTCCTGTACCCTCTACACAAAGTACTGCTGTACTGTATGCTAGGGGATGCACTTTGTTGTTAAGTCTTATCTTCTTGGCAGCCATTCTCTGTGTATAAATGAACAAAACACTCAGTCTAAAAAGCTAAGTGATCAAAAACAGTTAATCTAAAATTTAATAATTATAAAATCTCATGTTAAAACCAGGGTGGGCTTTAGTATTAGATTTTACAATAAAAAACTTCAATTTGAGGGAGTTCTTGAGAGTCACAGCTTTTCATTCACAAAATATTAAGTTATTACTGTTTAGTGACAAAGGTAATTTTATGATCTTTTTTTGTTTCAGTTGTTAGGGTCAGAAGGAATGCTACACATGTCAATTATAAGGTTAGTGTGTAATATTTTGTTTCTTATTCATTAGACAAAAAGGAGTCTATTTTTGTCTTCAGTTTTTGATACCCTTTTTAAACCAAAGGTCATGAGTTTAAAACATAAATTCATGACAGTGCAGAAGTTTAAAAGCAAGTTTCGGCCAACATTTGCATCACTGTTGAGATTGATATAAAAATAGTGTGCAAAACTCTATGTATGCAAACTTTTTGGATTTTTATTATCAAAAACCAAATAAATACTGACAGAACATAAAACAAAACTTTCTAACTTTAGATCTGCGAGAACTGCTATACAGAAAGTAGAGACCCATCAGCAGGGATTACTGAGGTTTATTGCCTGCACTGAGATTATGTTAATGCCAGCTGTCATTCTGATGATGTTTAGGTGAGTATTTACCATATTTGACAATGTTCACATATAATTATGTTGATACCGTGTATAAGTCCCATTTTTGGGTCCAAGTTTTATACTCTTTAAAATTTTAGCTAGTTTTGCCCATGTACAAGCCAAGGTCAGTTTTCTGGACTGATTTTCATGTCTCAATATGTCAACTTATACTCCTCAGCAAATACAGTGTATTAGACAGTGTTCCAGGCCTTTCACTGAGGAAAATGGTAGGTGTGCTAACAATCGCACACCTAAACTTTAGGGTTTATCAAGCAGTATTTTAAGTCTAGAGTGAACAAAGTGTAATACAAATACAGACAGCTGTGTCTCTTATTTAAACAAATGACACAGTACACAAATTTTAAAGAAGAGAATATTTATTGATCTTTGGTACCGGTATGTCTGTTATTTTCTCACACAGTACTGTAATTATTGATTTTTGAAACAAAAATATACTCACCCGAGATTTAAAAACATTGCATTACCTGCACATTGGAATTACCCACAGCAATAAATAATTTTTGAAATGCATTAACAGCAGGGAAATTTAAGAGGAAGGTGTGCGGTTAAAAGCAAACCTACAGTAAAGTGTAGCACTCATTAGACATGTACCAAGGCATGTGCGTGCTATCGCATGCCTCTCAGTGAAAGGACTGGTGTTCTTCTGTAGATAGACCAAAGCAAAAGGGCACAGCACCCTGTCATTTTTCCAGCGCCTTGTCATTTTTTAGCACCCTGTCATTTTCAGGGCCTATTGCCTTATTATAACAATGTAAATTACAGTTAGAATATAAACTAGAATTTTGATGTTTCAACTCCATATTTTTCAAATTTGATTAACCATGACCATGTTACTCCAAGCCAAATTAACCAATCAGCAGTTTCTTTCTTGCAGTTGTATTGTCGCACCCTGTGGTTTGTTTTAGCTACAATCTTGGACAAAATAGTTGAAATACTTAATTAAAAATTAACGCCTCCCCCTCTCACCCCATGTAATGTTGTTTTCTTTCCGAAGCTGTTTCGACCAACATTGTACAGGGGTAGGGGGAAGAGGAGGGGACATTTATACCAACCGTTTCAACTAATTATCTTTATCATGTTTTGTTACTGTTAAACAAATTGAATTCAATTTTTTTAATGTTTTAGTTAAACCCTACCAGCATCATTTTCTTTTCATTTGTAAAATCGAAACTTACTACCCATGGCTAAGCTATGGTTAGATGAACGCTAAATCCTTCTTCGAGCAGAGAGGCTCAATGGGATGGTGCCATTCTCCAGTTTCGTAGAGTAAAGTAGACAAGAGTCTTTCACTCCCCCTGAACAGTACACTAATTCACCTCGGGTTAACCCCCATCAGAAGTTGATACTCATTATCGGCTGAGTCAACTAGATCAAGTCATATACAGTGTCTTGCTTGAGGGTACAACATATTGGTCTGGTCAAGGCTTAAACTCGTGACTCTATGATTACAAGTGAATTTCTCAAGCCATCTAGTCACTGTGCCATTGATAAAAGCTATATGATTAATGAAGCCTGTCAAATAATTAATCGCTACTTATTGATTGTATTTTTTGATTCAGTGGTCAAGTTGGAATCATCATTCCTTTTGTTTACTATCGCTTCTTGGGCCTGCGCTATACATCAAGAAGAAATCCATACTGCAGGTACAGCAGCTAAGCTAAATTCTTTCTCAAGCTTAAGGGCTCATAGGGCCAGTGCTTATCTCCGGTTTCTGTAGTGTTAAGCAGATGATAGTCTTTGACTCCCCTTGGACAGGACACTAATCCATTGCAGATTAGCCCCAGCAGAACTGCTGCTAATTAATACTGGAACAAAGTCAGGTAAAGTGTCTTGCTCAAGGATACAACACAGTGGTCTGACCCGGGCTTGAACTCACAATAATTCTTGGAGTATGATCGAGCAAGCTAAATACTCCCTACTGGGGCACTGACTAGATACAGCAGCATCTAGTCATAACTAGATAGTTGTTTTCAAAATATACATGTCAACATTGTATGCTTTATAACTTGTTTTCTAATTTTTCTAGAATTTAATATTATTTTGTTGCCAAGAAAAAGTTAGTCCCCCGCTGTAGTTGTATCCTGTGGGCAGAGATCTCTCATGTTCTTTTTAAAAAAGAATAGGTAGATGAAAAATTTCTGCATGCTGGGAATGGGAACCTCATTACAGTAGGGCCAATAACAAAATTCTGAACTTACTGCCGCCTGGTTAGCCTAGTTGGTAAGGCGCCAGTCTTTTGGGCAGGAGGCCCAGGTTCAATTCCTGGTTCCAGACCTTCACTCAGGGTCTTAAAACAACTGAGGAGAAAGTGCTGCCTTTGCTCTAACATCTGCAAACCGTTAGACCTTTAAACTGTAGACCCAGTCTCACAATCTCGAGGGACTTAAAAGAACCCACAACATTTGTCGACAAATAGTAGGGTGATCTGTCTCTTCTACTAACTGAGGGCAACTCTTATGAAAATAGTTGTGAGCCGTGTAGAGCGGACTGTCTAAGACCCTCAATACCAGAGTCAGCTGTAAACTATTGTTAAGCGCCTTTGATCGTCTACCTATGGAAAAGGCACTATATAAATGCTAATTATTATTATTATTATTATTATTATTGTTGTTATTATTATTATTATTATTGTTATTATTATTATTATTATTATTAACACTGATTGGCCAAAAATCGGTTCAATAACTTCCCATACAGGACTGGGAAGTTATTGGACCGATTTACCAGAGAGAGTGCAGAGAGATCTAAAACTGAAGCAATGTTATAAATGATATCTTATCAACCTGATTTGCTTGGCCTGCCCAGGAAAAACATTTGCCCATTAAAATATAATTTTGTTTACAACTAATCTTCTCAAATAATTCATTTATAGGCAGCTTTTTGGAGAAATGCGGCTTGGGGCTATGCAGCTTGCCTACCATCAGAGATGTCCTGCTTTTGTCAAGACATTTATTATCAAGTTTACAGAGTTCATTTCAAGACTCGCACCTGAACTGAATGTGCAACCACCACCACCACCGCAACCCTCTCCGCAACAACCAACACAGAATTCCTCTTAGTTTAGCCAGGAGCATCTTATCCATCCTTATATTGAAGAGACAAGTCTTCTGTGAACAGCTAAACTATTTCAGATTTCTGTTAAAGAAATAAACAGTTGGCCAAATAGAAAACCTAAAAGTTGATAGATATCATTTCTTTTGGCCCAAACAAGAAGTTTGAAGGTTTCATTCAAAAACTTAATAACATAAGTGTTAGTGTTTTCATATAATGCTTTGAAATGAATAAAGCATTCATTGCATTGCTGTTGTTAGACTTAAAAAGACAATGGAGTTAATGCATCAGGTCAGCTGAAAGGAGAAAATTTCAAGCTCTTATACTGGAATAAAATTTTGTCACTTGCTAGTGCATTGAGCTCTGTTACTTTATCTCTTGGGCCCACAGAATTTGAATGGAAATTATAGTATGGTTTTTATAACTAACATTTACCAACATCTAAATTCTCCTTACAAAACAATAAAAATTGAGCATGTAATTTGACCCATCAAAAACTCTGGCTGATAAATTATGAAATTCTCCTAAATAACTCCTAGAAAATTATGGATATACAGGTTGTGACAATTTACAATTTTAACTGATTTTTTCCCGCAGACTTTATTTTGTAAAAACTTTTTCTATTTGGATTAGGAAGTTAATCTCGCAGCCAAAACCTTTTATTGTGTCAATTCTAGGCAACAGATACCCTGTGTGGCAGACCCGTACGTCACACCCTTCCGGTAATGTGCTAGGTGCCAACTAGCACTTATAACAGGGTTCGTACGGGCCCTGGAAAACTTTTGAAGCCCTGGAAACCCCTGGAAAAGCCCTGGAAATTTTTCATTAAGCCCTGGAAAATTTCATAGAATCTTCTTGAAAAAACTAGATTTCCCAAATGATGCATTGTTTTTCGTTTCAAGTAACAACTAAGACTTAAAACTTAATTTTTGCATGTTGTTGTTACATTAAGTCCAAATTTTCATGACAAGTACTGAAACGTTTAAACAGGTGATTTTGAAAAGCCCTGGAAAAGTAAAAATATAGCCCTGGAAAACCCTGGATTTTTTCAGTTCTGAAGTTGTACGAACCCTGTTATAAACTAATCATTAAAAGTTTTTATAACAAACGACAAGAATTACTTCGAGTTGATTGGATAACAGCGGGGACATTTTTTCTTAATTCAGAAACATTTCTCGAAGATTTTCGCAAATTTCCGAGTTTTTTTTTTTAAATGCCTTAGCAACAATTTCAAACCTCTTCCGAAGTTTCATAGATTGCAAAAATTATTATATCTCCATCGATTTTCGAATAAACTTGATGTAAACGACTAGTTAAGTTATGCAACACTTACTCATTAAGCGACATTTTGGAAAAAGTTAAAAACACTCTTAAATTAATCCTGAACTTTACTCTGCCCCATGTTCACAGTTTTTTTATAAAACTTTTCATTTAGTTCAGTTATTACAAAATATTATGAAAATACGCAATTGGTTTCCTCAGAACCGGTGCTTTGAGTTACTGTTTCTTAAAAGTTAATCTCGAAGGGAAAAAAGACAAAAAAAGAAATGGTATACGAAAAAAATAACTGTGATCATATCTAATCAAGGCTCCGCACGCACAAGGCAGTATAAGCGTGACGGTATATATCTTTGCAGATAATTGATCGAAAAATAATTTTGTGGTTAAAGTTTAAAAAATCTTATATATTCGTGAAATATAATTTTGAAGTCAGTCTTTCCCAGTTTGTAGAAGTTCTAACAACAATTCGCACGCTACCGTTAACGAAAGCATCAACTTTCAATCATCAAAATTCCCGTTGTACAGAGATGTGTGGGATTTGAACCCACCAAACACGTTGTGCTTGCTGCCGACCATAACATCTCGAAACCGGGAAAACGATTCATGCTCAGAACAAGGTTGTTAAAAATTCCACTCGCCAAAATCACCTCGGTTGAAAAAGCTAAAAATCGAGTTTTCGACAAGTTAACCATTTTACACAAGCCTAGCCCTAATCAAACTTAAATCGTTACTTCTCAAAATTGTCAAAAACTCGATTTTAATCTTTCTCGACAAAGGTTGAGAAAGGATTGCCAAACTTGTATAAACTCGCAGAGCGACCCGGTGAATGACCTAACCTAACGAATTTTGAGGTCCTAATGACTTTTGAGTCTAATCAAGTCTTAAGGACTAGATACTGTGTCAGACTTAGTGACCCGAAAATGTCACAAAAATTATGTTTGCCAATTTTTTATTTTTTTATGTTCGTTGGGCCCGAAATTGCCCATGAAAGCAACTCTCAAAACTAAGTGAGGCGCCGAAATTGCCCATGAAAGCAAATCTCAAAACTAACCGGGGCACCGAAAGGGCCCATTTAAAAGTATATTCACTCGA
>JAOBAT010136297.1:0-15094 GCA_026413305.1 Hydrozoanthus tunicans | reverse complement strand
AGTTGGCCCGAAATTGCCCATGAAAGCAAATCTCAAAACTAACCGGGGCACCGAAAGGGCCCATTTAAAAGTATATTCACTCGAACCGGGGCGCCAAAAATGCCCACTCCAACTGAGGCATTTTAAGTTGGCCCGAAATTGCCCATGAAAGCAAATCTCAAAACTAACCGGGGCACCGAAAGGGCCCATTTAAAAGTATATTTACTCGAACCGGGGCGCCGAAAATGCCCGCTCCAACTGAGGCGTTGTAGTTGGCCCCAAATTGCCCATGAAAGCAAATCTCAAAACTAACTGCAGTGCCAAAAGTGCCGGATGGATTGGAATGTTTTTGCTCCAACGGGGCGCCGAAAGTGCCCATTCGTAAAGAATAGCTCATACGGGGCGCCGAAAGTGCCCGCTCGAACTGAAGCGATGTTCGTTGGGCCTGAAACTGCCCATGAAAGCAAATCTCAAAACTAACCAGGGCACCGAAAGGGCCCATTTAAAAGTATATGCACTCGAACCGGGGTGCCGAAAATGCCCGCTCCAACTGAGGCATTGTGAGTTGGCCCGAAATTGCCCATGAAAGCAAATATCAAAACTTACCGGGGCACCGAAAGGGCCCATTTAAAAGTATATTCACTCGAACCGGGGCGCCGAAAATGCCCGCTCCAACTGAGGCGTTGTAAGTTGGCCCGAAATTGCCCATGAAAGCAAATCTCAAAACTAACCGGGGCACCGAAAGGGCCCATTTAAAAGTATATTCACTCGAACCGGGGCGCCAAAAATGCCCGCTCCAACTGAGGCAATGTTCGTTGGGCCCGAAACTGCCCATGAAAGCAAAGCTCAAAAGTAACCGCGGTGCCGAAAGTGCCCAATGGATTGGAATGTTTTTGCTTGAAACGGGATGCCGAAAGTTCCCATTCAAAAAGATTCGCTCAAACGGGGCGCCGAAAGTGCTTCCTTGAAAGTATTCGCTCAAACCAGGGTGCCGAAAGTGCCCACTCGAACTGAGGCGATGTTCGCTGGCCCATGAAAGTAAATCTCAAAACTAACTGGGGCACCGAAAGTGCCCAATGGATTGGAATGTTTTCGCTCGAAACGGGGCGCTGAAAGTGCCTTCTCGAAAGTATTCGCTCGAAGCGGGGCCCGAAATTGCCCATTGCAAGGAGTAGGCTCTTGTATAAATAATGTAAAAGTGATAGGGACGGGGTGATGGCTTGGCGATGTAATAGCAGCTTAGCGCATAGCCCAACATAAACTAATGGTGACTCCCGGGAATGGAACGTTTAAGACAGAACAAGGCGTAGATTTGAAGAAGTAATTGTCAAAGAATTTAAGACTGATCAAAGTTTGAACGAGAGGTGAAAATGCTCTTGTTGCGGAGTGACCAATGTCGCATTGCCAAAACCACCTAGCCACGATTTTTCAGCGAGAGAAGTATAAGGTAAAAACAGCAGCTACCATGCCGAAACTGGCATTGTTACTGCCATCAATATAGCGATAGCGAGTTAATCAACGTAGTTAAAATAAAGTGTTTCATCGGCCAGTGAAAAGGAAAAGCGGCACGTACAACTTGCTATATTACACTACCGTGCAACTGTCACCTAATATAAACTTGTGGGAGCCTTTTACTTCAATACATCATTAAGAGCTCTTGGAAAGACACCATTCGCAACGTTTCGACTACATCCGCTCGCCGTTTTCCCCGAAACCATTTGAAATAAACAAGAATAATATTTTATCTTTATCAAACGACACATACGAAGCGTAACCATCAAAGAGTACGAGCCTTGGCATCTGGCACGCCAACAAGAACCAAAGTAAAGAGGTTGTGTCTAGTTCAATTGAAATGCAACAATGTTGTGTTAGTCGACGACAGATCTGAGACACGACCAGGTTTCTCCAGGTTTTCATATACAATAGCATTTATAATCATCGTCATATCATTCAGTGAATCCCTTTTGGTCGAGATTGCCCGGTGTTGTTTGTTGTTGGTTAGAAAGCTTTCTGTTTGTCGCTTGTCGTAAACGAATCACAATCTTGGAAAGCTGTGGTTCCCATCATCTATTTGTTTCTTCTCTTTGATTTGTGATTAACATGTACATTTAAAACCGAGTGGCCACACATTAAACTAGAAAGATCATGGAGCCTCTGGGCATAGCTCTAGCTTTACCTTCCCTGGTGTAGCAACGAGTTTAGACAGATGACGAAGAGGACTGATAGACCGGGCAAGGAGGGTTAAACGAACTCAGTACCTAAGACATCAGAGTGTATGCAGGAGCACACAAAACAGCACCACAAATGCATTCGCAAAAGGTACTTGAAGTCTCGACACATTCAGTTTTAACAAAGGTTGCAAGCGTTCCAAGGACAGTGAGAGCCCCAGATGGCCAGCACCGGGTTCAAAAGTCTCGCTTCTGTTCTAGAGTCCATAAGCAGCCCAACACTGTTTTGGAAAGTACAAACGTTTACAGAAAAAATGTTGCTCGAGCATTGTGTCTAATTTAATTATATTAACATACAAAGAGGCTGAACAAATCTGCCAAAGCGTGCAGCTCAGACAAAACAGTTACTTGTATTTTAAAAGAAACTGCAATAGAGTTAGTAGTTCCAGTCCACAAGCAAACTCTACTGGACATCAGGCCGAGATGAATCTTCAAATGATCGTCTCAGTCTTGTAGTCATTGGAACACTTTTAGAGGGCCAGGAATATCTTAAGTGTGGTATACTTTTCGAGCACCTTGAAATATTGAGGGCTACAAAATACTTGGTGTATATGGCTGAAGAATCTTCCACCATCGTCACAATCGTAATAGAAGGTATACAAATTTGCAAGTTGCACCATCTCTAAGAAAAACGTCGGGTGCCTCCATTATTACCAGACACACGCATGCCAAAGTGAACATGAATAAAAGGTTCAAGAAAGAAGACTATTCAATCGCCTGGCTGAGAATTATACAACCATGCTGTAGAAAGATGAAGAATGATGAAAGGGGGTGCAACGTACCTACAAAGGGGACCAGAAGCAAACCATTGTCAAGCCAAAAGAAAACGAATTTTAGCCAACTCGTATGAGCGTAGTTCAGGTTTAGAACCCAAAGGTACTTTTGTCACAAACAATTTTCAACTTAGACTCCTTTAAACCACAGATTGATTATACCTGCTGTAAAGACACTCGTGGCAGAAGAAATGGTTGAATTAATCAACAAATGACTCGCAGGGATGAATAGCAATTTTGGTGGTTGTCATCTGGCGAGGTACCCAAAGCAGGGAGTACACCCAAGGAATACCATTTTGGGGGCAGAGTTGATCGATACATCTTGAAGTTGACAATTCTCATTGAACATACAATGCTCTTACTATTCCTTTATGATGGTGAACAAGAAAATTATCCGGCTGAATGCAACAGAATTGAACATGTTGTAAAAACCACCAAGAAATACAATTGATAATCATCCAAAGATCTTCAGTAGTAATAATACAGCACGTAAAGTTGCCTAGGAAATTGTTTTTGGCAGAGGAAACAAAGTTTCCAGTTCTATTGCTCCCACAATAGGGGGCAAACGAATAATAATCTCCGTAACAGAGTCGGAGAAACAATAGTTAAGTGCATGGATGTGAAAGCTAGAAGAGACTCTTTACAGAAAAATCATCACCCCGTTATTACTACAATCACGTCTCCATGACCGACATGCAGTCTCAGTAACCGGAGTAGACTATGTCATACCAAAGGACGCATTTATGCATCAGTGAAAGCACTAAAGCCTTGCGTCTTTAACTGGAACAAGATCTTAGTGCCTGCATCACTCGCAGTTAGAAGGTTGGCGGAAAAAGGAGTACTGCATTAGAAATTATAAGAAACTTCAAAACTCTCTAAAAGCTTAAAAAATCTTCTCCTGGAGATGAACAAGATCAGTTGACATTTCATAGTAGAGATTGAGCGCCGTATTGGAATGTAAGAGAGACTCCGTCGTAAGGGCTGCTTAAGCGGTGTCTGAAAAAAAAGATCTGTTAAGCGTGTTTGGGACTGATCAAATCTGTGCTAACTGAAGAGCAAGCTGTACATACTGAAGAGACGCTCTTGAACGTACACACAGTGATGGCTGGCCGCAGTTGATTGTTTCAATATCTCAAGTACAATATGTCAAAGAAGACTAGATTTAGAATGCTACTGAATTCATTAAAGCCAACAGCACAAATGGATGCTATCAAAAAGATAGGTACCAAGAACAGTTGACAGAACGACTTTGGCAACAATGGCAAAGAAGACAAAACTCAGTGGATTGAGAGATTGCCAAAGCGTAGGAAAAAATAAACTCGATGAAGTTATCTCTGGGCGAGATTTGTGATGTGCGCCAGAGGCAGACCATTTAGACGAGCGGCTGCAAACTGAGAGGCTGATAATAGAACGAAGAAACGTACTACAAGCTGTTAAAAGGGGTCAAGGCGGGAACCAAGCTACTGACACTATAACAACGCATGCGCAACCACTACTAATCAAGTAACATATTACTAACCTAGCTAATCCAAAAACTGCGTGAAGTTAAAATCGGAAGTTTGTTCATTTCAATGATATGTATGCAGACGATAAGACGGACCGAGCCTATACTGCCAAAAGTCCAAATGCTTCAAATCAAGATTCATTATCAGAGCAGATCGTATACGGATCAAAACATTGTCGCCAAATATTAAAAATGAAAATACCACGAAATCACAGCATAATCCCGTCTTCTTCACCTAACAGGAAAATGGGGACGAGCCGGACGAAAACTTGTCATCACAACAGATCGAATACCGGTCAAAATGCAGTTGTCACGAAATGCGCACGCACGATTCCAGATGTTCTTCCTGTTTTTCCTATCTACAGCTGCCTTCCTCGTGTCTATAACTTTTCCAGAGCACAACACTCTGCAAAAGAGTTTAGTCTGAGGTGGTTTCTGTGCTTGCATGAATTTGTTAACGCTGTGCAGAGCTGTCGCACAAGTTTAACAAAATCAGAACCAACAGAAACGCAAACCCAGACCTCTACTATCGCTCCTCAGCTCTTGCGATTAGTTTACCTCATGCGGGCTTTTAGTCTTGAGGGCTTGAAGCCTAGTTAAACTAATATGTCCAGAATTGAAAGAAAAACTACCCCGGGGCAACTCTGGACTGTCTAGAGATCGTACCTCGTACCTGGCTTTACCATTGTAATCCTTCAAGGCATTCGAGCGTGCGTACCAATCGAAAAATTTTGCAAGATCAAAGGCATGCAACAACTCAATTTTCATGTGCGCATTCATTTTCGCGCCTAAAAAGTTGACCACAACTATACACCTTTCAAGTTAGCCTCCCCGCTCTTCAGTGACAGTGTTTTCTTAAGATTATCTCGCGTTTTTTGCGCCATTAATCAAACAAATTGATCTTAAATTCAAAACCTTTCGACACTTTTTGCTCATGCCTTAGATAGCTTCGACAAGTTAGGAAGGCTCTCTACGATGTAAATGCCAAACTTACAGCTGTTAAAAAGCAAAGCTGAATGCTGAGTGCAGTTGGCATTTTACTTTCATACAAAACCCTCCTGCTGCGTGAACTGAGGAACAATAACTATACCGTCTGACTAACACCCTTGCTTACAGTTAACCGTCATGTTTATATCTTCGTGTCACATGCAACTTTCAGTTTATAAACTATTGTTTCAAGTTATGTTAAAAAATAATAAATAAAAAAAAACTAGCAAAACTGACCGACGTTGTTTAGAAATAGTTTTTGTTGATAATACTGTGTTAACGATTTGCAATTCCAAATTCAACTTGAGAAGTATGGACCAGAAAATCTGGGGGGTTGATTCAATTTCCAAGTGCAAAAAAAGCTTTGTTCTGACATAATGATAAAAGCACGACGGTTAAGTAAATCTGTTGTACCACCTTTCTCTTGAAATTGCTGCAAGAATACAAATAAAGTTTTGAGCAATACAAATAAACTGTAACAAAGGATTTACTTTGATTTTGGCCGTTCAAATATTTAAAGTGTATTGTGTACTTGCAAAATTTCAAGAAAACAGTGTACACTTTGTATCTGTCTATCTCTCTTTAGAAACTAATGGTTTCAATGATAGCAAAAGAAAAGAAATTAATACTCACGGTTGGGCAACTTTTAAATTTAGTGGTTCTTTGAATTGGTGGAGAAACAAACCAGCTTTTTGCAAATTTTTGTCAAACAATGCAACTGAAGTTTCACTGGCAACCCAGCACAAATAGACAGTGTGACCGGAAATCTGTTGGGAAGATACAAAAATACTATTCAGTTGTTACAATAATGCTAAAGATAAATGTTCTTAATTGATATCAGTTAAATATATTGCAACCAAACAATTCCCAAAAGTATTGTGGTTAATTAAAAGCTTCAATTTAAAGAATAAGAGTATGTGGGTACCTTGCAGCCATTCAGCTTTTTGCTCAACCTTTTTAGTTTATGCGAAGTTTTATGCTCAACTTTTAAGCCTTCTGCACTTAACATTTAGACTTTAGCCTTTAGTTCTTGACAACCTCTAGGAATATTTCAGAATTTTGAGTTTTTGGGGCTTAAAAAGAAAACTTAAAAATCTATACTCCTCAAAAAGCTAAATACCAGCAAGATTACATAAAAGTTTAGTTCCTCGAAAATCTCCATCATTTTTGCCGCCAAAAAGCAGACATAATTTTCGCACCAATTACATAATGTGCATGTGAGCTGCAGGCGAAAGCAAAAACTTTCGCGCCAAAATAAAGGGGAACACACGTGAAATCTGAATGCAAGATAACTGGATGATTAAATAAAATAAGCTAAATGCCAAAAGCTCAATGGCAAACACTTAAGCTAAACCCAAAGGGCTGTATCCTAGATACTAAAGGCGACAAAAGCTAAATGCAAAAAGCTATAAAAAGCTAAAAGCAAAAGGCTTAAAAATAAAAGCTAAATGCTTAGTGCTAACTAAATGCAAAAAGCAAAAGCTAAACACTAAAAGCAAAAAGCTAAAAGATTAAAGGTAAAAGCTAAAAGCTTAATGCTAAAGGCAAAAAGCAAAAAGCTAAAGGTTAAAGTCTGCAAATGAATTTTTTAGGCAATCCCCAAAGTGAAAAACTGCAAGCCAAGACCAGATTACTTTGCGCTTTTTTGTGCACAAACAAGATGGTGGATTATGTTTTAGAAGACATCAACATTTTCAATTCATCTACTTGTAATGAACTTACGAGCAGTAAGTAAATAATTATCGCAAACAAAAGAAAAGAGAAAGAAAACGACTAGATTCTTTAATACTTGGAGGAGTTTGTCCGCCGCCATCTTGTTTGCGCGCGATGCCGCAAAGCATTCTGGTCTGGAATCGCCTTCGCGTCGTAAAAAATCTCATTTGCAGCATTTCAAATCGATTCGTAAATACAAGTCAAAATCGAAATCTTCAAATACAAAACTAAATTCTCAATTATTGAAAGAGAAAATCTAAGAACTTTAAGAGGCGTAAACCAAATCTACCAAGTGAACCGGCTAACGAAACACGATAACTGATTAACAAGATTTATTTACTTTCTTGGCATTCAAGGAGAAATGCCGTCGGTAAGTGCGGTATAGGGAACTTAATTCTTTCTGACTGGAACAAAAAAATTCTGTTTTGACGCCTCGAGATCAAAGGGCAAAAAAGCTTCACAGATTTCCAAGCTATCCTTGAACTAACACGTCTAACGATGTGGCTGTACAGACTACATTTTATACTACAAATCTAACAGGAAAGCTCCAAACTTACGAAAGCCGAGAAGGGACAGGCGTTTCCGTGTTCAAAATTTGTATTCAGTTTCCGTGTTCAAAATTTCTGTATTCAAAATTTCTGAGTTCAAAATAATTTTTGCATTTAAAATTTCCGAGTTCAACATATTTTCTGTGTTCAAAATTTCCGAGTTCAACATATTTTCTGTATTCAAAATTTCCGAGTTCAACATATTTTCTGTATTCAAAATTTCCGAGTTCAACATATTTTCTGTATTCAAAAATAATACGTGGTTAAGTAAGTTTCTTAGTTAGAACTATCTGTTCGGCAGTCAAAAATACTCGTTTTTGCCTAGTGCTGCATTAAGATTTTAAAAGGCTGGTTAAATTATTGTGCAGTTGCTTTGTATACCTTTCTTTACGCGCAAGGCGAACCAATTTGATACTAATGCATTTACAAACAAGTTTGTCTCGCATGGGCTTTATGAATATTTGAATTATGCATTGTCTCTCGGATAGGAGAATGATTTTAGCGTAAAAGTAATTTTTTAAACTGGTAGGAATGTGAATACATAGGCGGTCAATTGTTTAGCTTGTCCCACAGAAGAAAATGACTTCCTCGCGAATTTTAGAAAGCTTATATTTAAAGCTTATTTGCGTCCCTCGCAGACTGAACGAAGAGAAATTGTTAAAAAACTGCTTTGTTCAAAATATAATACGAAACATTTTTCTACCTTTTTAATGTGTTATGTATTGTTTGTATTTCTCTATGCCGCCTGTACACAATTTCTCCGATCTTTGTGTCTGATATTTGAATGTCGAATATGACAACGCACCAAGATATTCACTGAATTGAATACAAAAAGTTATTCTGAATACAGAAATTATTTTGAACTCGGAAACTTTGAATAGAGAAATTATTTTGAACTCTGAAATTTTCAACACAGAAATTTTCAACACAGAAATGTCTGTCCTTTTTCGGCTTTCGTACAAACGAAGCTATACTTGGGTGACGATTCTAATTTACTTTTGTCGTTCACTTTAGTTCGTAAAAACACTACACGACATACAGTGCAACCCCAGTACAACGAAGTGCTTGAAGGGACCGAACAGTTTCTTATAAAAAGGAGGCTCGTATAAACGAGTTACCGAAAATCTTCGTTATTCAGATACCAGGGTTTTAGTAACTGACAAAAAATTCGCGACACGTATTTGTTCGGCATCCTTGCTCGATTCATTACGTACAACAACTTGAAATGAAAGTAAAAATTAAAACACTTGTACTTGTTTTGTGAACTTTGTTATATGGCGGGGTAAAATTGACCTCAGGACCAATAAATTTGTTTCGTTTTACAGGGGGTTTTTAGTTATGACAGGCTCATTATTTCGGGGTTTTCACTGTAACATTGCCGGCCATAAAAGTTCTTCGTTGTATCGGGGCTGCACTCCACAACTATTGCATGAAAACCCTTCGTTTATTTTCTCTAACTAGACTGTGCAAAATTGATGCAAAAAGCGACGTCTCACCTTTTTAGGGCTCTTTTCTGCGGACATTACAAGTCGGCATTCTTGAGTCAAGAACTCGTGGTATATTGTTAACACTTTAGGACTTTTTTTTGGTCTTGTGTTACGAATTTCGTAGTTAACCTGGGGAAAAAAGGAGAGTTCATGAGAAATGAAAGCATAACTACAAGTTTAGAAAAACTCAGGACAACAAGAACAACAAGCACGTGGCGACACAGACAACGGTGGAGAATTTTCAAATTGAAGCTTGAAGTATAGCGTAGAATTAAAGTTAACAAACCATTTGACAGCAAAAACTAGTCTTACCTTTGAGTCTTTGCTTTTTCCCACTATCAATTTAAAAAAATAACGGCCATATTCATGTTTGAGGTAATAAGTTTGTCAGAGTAGTTTAGAGTCTCGGTCAGATTAGTTCAAAGCGCTCCCTCTGCATGACTGCTTCATGCTTTTCCAAGAATAAGAAATGTCAAGCAAAAAACTGGCTCTTATGGCGCCAATGTTTGATGAGCACGTTGAGGTTTGCTTCATCGTTATTGGTCAATTCTTAATTACATTTCTCTCATGGGGAGGGTCCCACGTTGGAATTTTGACATTTGTAACAAAACAAGTGAACAGCACATACTGGAGTTTTCACCCAAATGCATTCACTTTCAATTCAATGAACTGGTACTAATTTAACCAGACTTTGCTTTCAAAGTCTGTGCATGTCACACAATGTTGCAACTAGTGCTAAAAGTATTCTCATGTGAAAATTACAACTATGAAGTTAAACAAACCACAAATTAAATGGGGGTTCATTAGACTTAAAAATGAGGCATTTGAGTCAAATCCTAATTTGTGCTATTAATGGTTTTTATAGCGTTATTTTCGTGCTTCACATAGTTTATGAATTTATCGTTTAACCTCAAGGTACGAACTCTATTTCTTTTAGAAGTCTTTTTCTTGTTTTGAATACCTTAGTTAGTTTCTTGAGCTCATCTTGGCATGATCATGCAGTATTTATTTTATATTTTTCGCATACACATTTACGACACCAGGAGTTTGAAAGTGGTCAAATTACTCGATGGGTTGGAATAAATTGTTTCCAAGATGGCAAGTTGGCTTTCATTAATTCTGACAACACAAAATGGTTGTAACTATGGGAGTGGGGTGGGAGCTGATGAAGGGATTGAAAAATATATCAGATACCAAGTTTATGGGAAATACACCGATGTAACTGAATGGGCCAAAAGTTAGACTTTTCCCAAATTCTTGCAAAGGGCTAAAACCAATTGAAAGTCCCTAACATTTATCAAAAATCACCAAGCACTTCTATATATTGTGACTAATGTGGTTGCAAGTTTCGTCTTTTCTCAGCAGTGTAGCGACGGCTTGCAGTTTGAAAATTACTCAACCCCAACGTTCATCATTTGGTCCCATTACCCTATCGGTTTCTGATAGGACGAACAGCTACGAAGGAGGTACAATGGCTATGACTGCAACTTGGGGTCTTAACATTACTGACTGTCGATATTTTCCAATGGAAGTCGTTAGAAGACCTTGGTGGTTCTTAATAGTTATAGGGAACTATACAGGTATATCAGTTCAAAAGAACCATTGTAATTGGAAAGAGTACCAACTACCAGAAATTTAGCAAAATGAAGACTCAGCTGCCAATTGGCCATCGTGGCAAATCATTGAAAAAACCTTCGCCACTCTGTGCCGCGAAAAGATAATACGTTTAAATAAAACCATATAATAGTCAATAGAAGCGCTTGGTGATTCCTATTAAGTATGGGAACTTTCTAGTGATAAATACTCGTAGACTTCGAGAATAGTTCAAGGGTCGTGGGCAGCACTTTTTGTGAGAGGGGATGAGGGAAAATTTGTGAACCATACTTTCGGACTTTGGCACAAAATAATAAAAAAAAGCGCGATGTGAATTATCATGTATTAGATCTAATGGCTAATATGAAATTTCCAACTTATAGATTCTGGCTGAACTCTTTTGAAAGGAGTAATGGATGCAGATTTTTGGAAAACAACATTAAAAACCCAAACATTAAAACAATGACATACACATTAGATTTAATTTACAGCAGTATTTTTATTAAATTTTGTTTCTGAGCGATTACACAGATTCCAGAACAGGTGGTTCAAAGGTATCTGAGCGCTCAACCTTCTGGCCAGTCTCATCAACAGTATGCGAGCTGCTTCCTTCTCCATGCATTTCCATCAGTTTACCAACTAAACACAAAATAAAAACAGTGATTAACATAATATTCATTATTCAAAGAAAATTACCTAGTGATCCCAATCATAATTCAACTACTGTCATGGGTTGTCTGTAAACACAGCTCCAATTCCCAAAATATCCTCGGAACCATCTGATCCCATCTTTCATTGGCCTCAACTCGGCACTTTCATCATGCTTTTACTATGCACTTGCAATCAAAGTCTTGAAATCAAGCCATGCAGCATGCTTTTGTCTTAACATTCCCCAGGGACATTACTTTATCTGTCCCACACCTGGGTGTCAGCATTTACAGTGAGATTATTCTGATACTGAGAACATGAAATCATTCTAAAATTTGGTGGAGTTTTGAAACCATGACACAAAACTTATGTTTGAATAGACTTCGACTCTTTTTCTCGTTCAAAACTAAAAATCCTGCAAAAGATTTATATTTCAATGTTGTAAGCAAACAGATTTGTACTTAATAGCCTGCTTCACATGATGAAGCAGATGTTGACTAGATGACAACTAAATAACAGTCAACTGAAGTCCCTGTCCCTTGGTTCTTGAGATATTAAGATTTAATGTTTTCAAATGATAACACAAGTTGTTGGGGAGGCTAATTTTCAAGCTTTTATAAACCTTCTGCCAATCCATAACCTTTGGATAAATTTAAGCCAACCTTGTGCTGATGTATGTTAAGGTATTCAGGGTTCGTACAGGTTACTCAGTGAAAAATTCCAAAATTTTTCCAAAACTTTTCCTGAGCCATTTAATCAAATTTCCAAAACATTTAGAAACTCAACGACTATAGCTTCAGAGTTCTGTTAAAAATTCAAGTATTTAAATCAATGAAGATTGTCTTTCACGCGCTTTGTCTCTGCATCTATAATCTCTAGTTCTTCCCTTTTGGATTGGCTGTTCTTCTGAAGCTGTTTGACTGAGTCAGATCAAGCATATAGCCATGTTTTGCGCAAGCATTCTAAAGGTCAATCTGCTGGCCAGCAGGTGAAAAAAAAATTTGGCTTTTTAAGGCAGTTTTTTGCAAGGTTTGAGATGGGCTACCAAAAAAAATCCATAACTTTTCCACAGCCAGCAGTTGAAAAGGAATTTTGCAAAACTTTCTAGGTCCTGGAAAAAGGTATTATCAATTTCCAAGACTTTCCAAGACTTTCCAAAACCTGTACGAACCCTGGGTATTCTTTAGGATAGTTACTGATTTTCATTCAAAGGTTAAGGATAAGAAACAGATTTGCCAATCCAACAACTGACACTATCAACTGAAAACAATAAAGAACCATAATAGATTTTGACAAAAATTTTTTACCTCTGCTCTTCATTTAGAAAGGTCTGTCACTTACAGTACCATATTTCATGTCATAGGCATTATGTCTTGCTCTATATGGTTATTATTTTAGTTTGTTTGTTCTGCACAGAACTTTACAGCAAAAGAACTTACTGTCAAACTTTGGCTTCTTCAACACCTTCACCTTGCGGATGTACACATCATGTAAAGGGTAAATGGACTGACACGCCTTCTCGATGTCCTTACCAATGCTGTCTGGGATCCTGAAAAACAACAAAATTAAAATTAGATGCTGAAAATTACAAACTAAACATGGGCTGTTCATGTACTTAAAGCTAATTTGCTTTAATGCATTTGCTTCAATTGTCATGCATGCATTTCTTTTCTACTTTAAGTGTTCTTTTCTCATTCACAACAGAACTGCACCACAGCTACTGGATTTCTTTTCTTCCAAATATGTTTAAAAATATATCACTGGCATTATATGTAAAATACAAGGATAAAATTATTTCATAAAATGATTCTCTAACATAAAACATTTTTGAGAAAAGTCATATTCAGTGTATTCAAAGTTAAATACATAACAAGTTAAAAAGTTAATCAATGATACCCTATGGGGTACAAGCTTGTGAAAAAACATTGTACTTGTTTGTCAAGGCTGGGTGTGCAACTAAAAGGCCTTCTATCATTTCCTTTCGAACAAAGATTTCTCTTGATAAAAAAATGTCCCATGTATAAGATTGGCTTGGATGATTTCTGAGATGGCATGATGGTTGAAAATTGTGATCAGCTTTTTCAGTGACAAATATTTCTTCGTTGTTTCACCAAAATAAATGTTCCTGTATTAGCATTCTGTTTTATACACAGCTGAAGACTGGTGAATGTTAGTGTCTTTCAGTTTGAACAGGCTTTCTATTTTTCTTGTTTGACAGAAAAAAATGGAAAAGAGTTTTCTTTCTGTGAGTTTAAGTTCATTGAGAAATCAATCTGGCAAGCCTCGTTAACTCATCATTGAGTTAAACTTTCAAACGAATATGTTATCCAAACCAAGACTAATAAGCCTAGTTTGAATGTAGAATGAAAACGGTTTTTATTACAACACTGGAAGAGAAATACATTGTAAAATCAACTCATATAATTTGCGGCATAATGCTCAATTTTGAAAAGAAAACTAAACTTTTTTCATTGTTTTAAACAAAGTAGTGTAACTCCTGCTCCTCTTTCAAGTATCAAGAAGCCAAAGTACTTACAGCTTATTCACAATCTCTTTGAGGTCATTAGTGGTAACCTCCCTGGTAATGATGTCCACCATTTTCTTGCGGATGGCTTTGACCTGACTATGCTTTGCATAACAAGTTTTCTTCTCTTGGTTTTGTCTTTTCTTGGTGAATCCAATGCAGAACATTCTCATAAGGTAACCATCAGTGGTCTTCACATCAACGGCAGCCTCAATCAAAGTCTACAAAACATTCAAGACAAAAAATCATTCTGTGCAAGCCTGTAAATGTAAAACACTACAACAAGAGCAAACAAAACCAACATTTCTTTGTTGAGGACAAAAAGTTTTGGTAATTGATATTTGCTGAACAGTAGTAACTAACTAAAGTGCTATTCAAACACATATTTTTCAATAGTTTTTTAACCTAATCTACGGATGGGGGGGTTCAAATCTAAATTTTTACAGACAAACTATATATGTTGCTGAAACAGAAACACAAAACAGTCACTGTTCATCAGCTGGATGCCCAAATTGTGTGCAGTTCCACATTTGGTTTCATTCCATTAAACCTGTACAAATTTTAGAACAATTTAGGAGGAGCCACATACTAAGTTAGCCCAGTAAATGAACATTGTCAGTCAAAGATTTTCATCCCTCAGAGTAACATAGGTATTTTGTTAAAACGTTGTCTGTGCCCAACTGTGTTGATAAAATGAGTAAAAACAGCTGCATGAAAACCCCAAAGCTAAAAAAAAATGCAATTGATAAGCAGGTTTCTGCCTTTTTTCTCAGCAATCAGACTTTCATTTGAGAACATTGACTTTTTACTGTTGTTGTGGCAAATTGAATATTGCAAATACAGCAAGACTTCTAAAAAGGTCATTTTTATGGTACAAATAACATTTTCCAGGCAACACTAGGAGGGCTTTAGAGATTCCCTTTAACACAATAGGAAATGGAGATAAGTAATGGCCTAAGGAGCCAATTGGCTTAAAGGTCAAATGAATCAAAACCTAGAAATTCTTTTTTCTTCTCCTTCAGCCATTCAAAAACTACAAAATGTTAAACAAAATCATTTTGAAGGAAAATTATGCTGAAAATTTTTTTTCTTAACCGTAAAAAAGTTAAA
>JAOBAT010136286.1:0-11943 GCA_026413305.1 Hydrozoanthus tunicans | reverse complement strand
CGTAGTTTCTGTTTCGGAAAGAGAGTTTGTGTTGTGTGTATCGTTGTTTGAATGTTCCTTCTGTCAGTCCAATGTAGAAAGCAACACCGCCGGAATGAATCGAAACCGCTCATTTCAACCATGCAGATGCTTGCTTATAGTCTCGAAATATCAGTTTTTCTAAAACAAAAATCAATAACAAGTACAGAGAAGCAGAAAGAAACAGAAAAATGTTACTGCAATGTTGAAAAATCATAACTCTGGCCATTTTTGTTAGAGAAAATTGTATTTCCTTAAACTTGTTTCGAAGACTAATGACGACATTTAAATGGTCCGAGTATACTGCTTTGAAATTTTTTCTCAAACGTAAAATATAAATGAAAAAGTTTCTCCTTAACCCCTTTCAGCTGCAATCAGTATTTGAACATCTTGTTTCTCCTTAAATAATCCTTAAACAACCATAAAACATAAGATGTTTGGCAATAATCGGGAATTGATCACATATAGCGTACTACCCAAGATGAAAAGCAAAATTCTCCTAAACTGGTAACATAAAAAGTATGGTTTCTTGTTGGGAGAATTTAACAATACACCATACCCATAACTCATGTGCTCTAAACAGTTGACGAGTTTTTCTTTCTAAATCTGTAATTAGGAATTTCTGGTTGGACCTTCTCGAAAAGTTTTTTGAATAACTTGTAAAAGAACTAAAGAACCTCCTCACTACTGATTACCAAGAAATGCCTTTTAAGAGTAAAAGTGTATATTTTTGGACACACAGATCGAATAAATTTTAGCAGGTACATTTCCTAATGCCTTTTAGTTTGTGGCCATGCATTCGTGTTCAGTTAGAGCTTTCGACAGAAAATTAGGGCACAAACCCTACTACTGATATACATAGTTACACAAAGTTCAAACCCTGTTACCTTTTGACGAATTGTAGTCCGTCTTTTTTCTTCGCTGTTAGGAGGTTGGTCCCAAATTGTTGCTAAGATGTAGCTTTACAGACTTTCATGTAAGAGATACTGGAAGCAAATGAGATTTGTTAACTGAGCAGCGTGAATTATTAATGGTTTCATTAATTACAAGTTCTACATATAAACAGATCGCCGCCTGGTAATTACTGAAACAAGAAATTAAAAAAAAAATCAATGTTAGAGTTCTCGAGTGAGCAGATGATGGTGTTTGAATATATAATCACATTCAAACACGGGTCTACACAAATAACAATTTAAAACTGTTGCTTGTTGGAAATCTTTTTGATGGGAAAATTATACTAGGCAATGTTTTGAATCCTTGAATTTTAATAGTTGTTTTTGCAAGTTCAAAGTAGAAGCCGCTAGCCTATTACGCTCAAGAAACTATTGCCTTTCAAAATGGGCTTAATGGAGAAATCGTTAAGTGTTACTGAAATCATTTTGTTTTGGTACTTTTATAGCTTTTAGGGCTTTTACAATACTTCTATTCGTGTGTAAAATGTACAAAAGCTCTTACGTGACATTTTTAAGTCCCCGAAATAAGCTTTCAAAATAGTACATTCAGTGCGAAAAAAAATTCAAAACATGCGGTGATGGTTTATTACGTCACATGGCTTGAAAGGACTCCAAGCTGCTCTATACTTGCATTTACAGTGAGTTAGTGAAGTTTTTATCCAAACACCAGGCTATCAGCCGTGAAAACTTCGCCATGACCGAATGAATTTGACCGGAAAAGTTATATTCGGATCTCCTGCCTTTCAAGTTAATGTGACACACATATTTAACGATCAAAACAATTTTCGCAGCTTTGGCGCTAATATAGCATTTTGTCTTCGTGAGTTCTCCGTGATATTCATTTCAATAATTGGTAACAAGTGTCTAAGCGCAAAATGTACTGGTCAAACTTTTCTATATTTTAAACTAGTTTGAAGAATTTGCTTTCAATTTTAACATTATTACAGTATTTTTTTCAACCAGCTGTCGATATCTTGATTTTAGCAGCACCGTGCTGAAAGTAATTTCTTCTTTGATTTCATTTAAGGAAACATTTTATAGCTAAAAATTAAATCAGTAAAGAAACCTCAAAACGATTTGTTGGCTTTATACACTTTTTGAAATATAGTTATATTTTAGAAGCGGCCATTTTGGTTGCCAGTCTCCTGCCATGATTGCTTCTTATTTCATCCTATGATATTTAAAAAATATCTTTAAACATAAATTCTCATGAGATACAATTCAGAGCATCAGATTTTTATTTTACCACAATTATAGAAGAAAAATCAAAGATATTTACATATAATGCATCAAATCGAGCAAAAATTATTTTAAACATGCTGTTGGTAAAAACCAGGTGTTGGCAGCTGTCCCTTCGAAGAAATACTGTAACAAAGTCAAATTTTCAAACAAATTAAGAAATTTTCCCAAGTCACGTGAATATTGATAGTTTATCTCGAACACTTGGAGGTCCTACAATGTGAAGTATTCAATAAGTTAGAAATCTCCATGTTTCAAGCTTCTTCTGATTTCGAGCTAGGAGTGAGAAATAACTATAGATTACGTCTTAGTCCAGGACTTCCTTGAAAATCACCCTTTGGAGCTTTCCATTTAAAATATTATTATAAATTATTTAACTGAGAGGTTGCTCTGGATGAAGGGAGATACAGTGCTCATTGGAGTTTAAGTTCTGTTGTGCATAGCGGCATAAGGTCAGTTGTGTTGCACAGTTCCAGTGCTTGTCCAGGTTTAGTCCCACGAATATCTGACAAACGAATAAAGCTATTTTACTTGTTCGTTTTTAACGTATACAAGTGCACGGTGTATTCAGAAATTCTAGGATATTTAAAATCCGACTTCAACAAAATACTGATAATAAGTTTCTGACTTTGCATAATTGCCGAAAATACCGTAAGACCCAACGTCAACCCCCCCCCCAATATAAGCCCATCGCTTTGCTAACGAAGATAGTATCCCCCCCGTTTGTTAATTTATTTTTTAAGAGGTTTTTAAAGAAATTTCTCAATCCCCCCGTTTTCTCACCAGAGAGAATATCATCTTACCTTATTTGCCAAATCGGCTCTTTTTCATCCCCCATTTATTAGATGTTTAAGAAATTTCTCACCCCTCTCCCGTTCATTTGCATCTGAGAGAGCATGGTGACGAAAGAATCAAGGAGGATGCGTTTCTTATACTCTTTGTTTTATTAGGTTGCTGTCCTGTGCCGTCTTCAGAATCCGTGTGTTGTGAAGCTGGTTGGTGTATGCTTGTACCCGTTGTGCTTCGTGCTTGAACTCGCGCCAATGGGAAGCTTGTCTTCTGTGTTTGAGCAAAAGCTGGAGGAGTCAGAGAGGCGGACAGCTGTTACCGCTTCCACAGCAACCAGGCCGTGTGCATTGGGAAGACTGCTGACCTACAGGATTGCATATCAGGTAGTTTGTTGTTTCTAATAGAACCTGGTTAGTGTAGGAAGTCGTTAGATCGGCACTTTAATTCAAATCTTTGAAAAATTGTTGATTCGCAAGTTGAAAGCTCAAAATAAACTTCCGAGTCCCTCCGCAACCCTCTGATTACCGTTCTGATGCTCTACTCACTGAGCTACAGAGTCTCGCATTGGGAGCCGAGTCACTGACGGGAATCAAACCCGCAACTCTCTGATTACTGATGAGTACTCCACCCGCTGAGCTACAGAGACTCACATGGGGAGCCGAGTCACTGATGGGAATCGAACCCGCAACCCTCTGGTTACTGGTCAGATGCTCTGCCCGCTGAGCTACAGAGACTCACATGGGGAGCCGAGTCACTGATGGGAATTGAACCCGCAATCCTTAGATTACCGTTCAGACACTCTACCCACTGAGCTACAGAGACACACTTTGGGAGTGGAGTCATTGGCGTAGGTTCTTGTATATTCCCGCTGGACGTCTGTCTCGCAAACCGCTCGCTCGATATGTCAAATAGTACGTTGTTACTTCTCTTCTCAAATGGTAGTTTGCAACCTGGATACTAAGTTGAAACCGATTTGATTCCCGACAGTGACTCAGAATTTTTTCTGAGCTTTCAACATGTGAATCAATAATTTCTACAGTTATATATCATGGTTGAAAACTACTACTTGAGTATAATTCAAATGTAAAATGATGAACAAATGAAAAAGAACTATACATATGGGAGGAATCAGTTCTTTATGGAAAAGAAATGTGACAAAATAAACTGTTTGCCAAGGATTGGAAAACATGATTCTTGTTAACCTTTTAAACCTTTACAAGAAGAGACAAATAATTACCCAATGCTGTAAAAAAAAACATAAGTCTCAAACTAGCAACATCTTAATTTCTGATCACTCATATAGGTTGCTAGTGCATTATGGTACCTTCATGACTGTGACGTCATTTATCGTGATCTGAAGTCCGACAATGTGTTAGTCTGGAACCTGGATCCGAAAGAACTTCTCAACGTTAAAATCTCCGATTACGGAATTTCCCGATTCTCCACACCCCAGGGTGTTGCCGGGGTTGAAGGTACCCCCGGCTACCAGGCACCAGAGATCCGGCCTGGAATTGGGTATGACGAGAAGGTTTGTATAAACTGATTAAAAAACAAATAAAGAAAACCCATTCTATAAAAGGACACTTCCATAACTTAAAATAAGAAATAAAAGAATCTGTATCTTTGTCTATCCGCGAGGGGTATTCTGAAAATGCACCATACAGTACAACACCTTGCAATTCAATTGAAAACCTTATTAAGAACCTATTTGGCCTAAATTACTAACAACTACCCCAAAATATGAGAACCTGTTTTGCCAAACCTTGAAAAATATAGGTTCTTACACGCGGGCTTAAGATAGTAGCTTTAGTTATGTACACTGACTAAGAACTTCTTTAAAGTCGGAGAAATCGTCCGATTCTTGAAATTGTTTGAAGGGCCCATTATTTTAATTCATAGTGGTAATGGAACTGAGTGGAGTGGAATTTGGTCTGAAATCATACGCATGATTCGATTTGAAGTGTGATTTTAGACCAAAATTGCACGACACGCAGTTCGATTACTATTTAACTATATCCATTCTGAAATCAGTTTCTGTGAGCTAAATGTAGTTCATTATTTGCGTATACCTTTTTGGTGGATTCTGATTGGATGTTGTAACCTCCCCTGTAGTGTGATTGGCTGTTCAAAAGATTGCGATTACCAGTTTAAAAAGAGTGCAACAACTGTCTCGAAAAAGTGCGATTACAAAGTATAATGCTAAAGTGATGTGGTTGGCAACCAATGAAGTTAAAGCAAAGTGATTTCAAAGTAGATATCATTATTTGTAATTAACCTTTTGATACAATTATATATGTTTAAATGTTTAATTGGAAGTTATTGAGCTCAAACTAAACAAACATTTTTTTAATCTTTGCCATAGGTGGACATATTCTCCTTCGCCATTTTTCTGTTTGAACTCTTCTCAGGCCGACGTCCTTTCAGTGACTACCGCAACCCGGGTGATATCAAGAAGGTTCGTCTTTCGTCAAGGCAGAATGTAGTTTTGGTTTGGCCGTGCTAATCAAAGTTGATCAGAAATTGGACCTCATCGACCTAAAAAATTGAAATGGTGTTATTTCTTGATACAAAATTATGATAACTAGCCCGAGAAAAGAAAACATCGTTCAATGAATCCAAAGAACCTCTAGAGACCTAGAGCTATTCTGATACGCCAATATAAGTTCTGACTGCGCTTGTAAATAATTTTCAACATGACTGTTACTTGAAATAAAGTCGAAATGTTGTTGTACAAGTTCAAGACCCGTTTCTTGGTCCAAAACTTGGATTTATTGAACGATGTTTTCTTTTCTCGGGCTAGTTATAATAATGATGTATTTAAAACTGTCAGATTAACATGGTTCTTGATACAAGTATCTGTTGTTTGAATTTTCCACCAAAGAGTGCAGAACTAGTGAACTAAATTAAAATGCTGGACGGAGTTGTGGAAAAGTGATTTCATTTTCATGCAAGCTTATATACAAATAGGTATCCATAGTTTATTCATTCATTGTCAAAAACAAGGAGGCCAGTTTGTAATCAAAAAAATAAAAGGTGTTCGGACATAGTTAATATTTGGACTGGTTATGAAACCGTTGCTGTAGGCCTTTGTTCATCGTTTTTCTTTTGCTTTTTAGTTTTGACCACGCACAAAATAGAAAAGAAAATATTTGAAAGCAAACCAACAATAGCCAAATCAAAACCTTCTCACTAACACCTGAAACAATGTGCAGGGTCACGGTTCATTCAGCTTAAAGCAGAGCATCTTCGTATACTCATTGTATATCCCTCTTGGGATGCTAGCTTTCATATTAGCTATGGTTCGGAATTGCCCCTGTTTATCCAGCTCTCCCTGAAAGCTCAATCTTTACACCTTGTGACTTTTGTGCCCAGGCCATCCGCCGAGGCGTCCGTCCCTCCCTGGAGCAACACAATGTTGAAAGCGAGATGCCGAGGCTAGAAGACTTGATGACGTGGTGTTGGCAGGAGCTGCCAGAACAGCGACCCTCTGCTGCTGACATTCTCAAAGAGATGGAAGATCCGGCATTCCTTTGTCATTCTCGCACCGTCCCCTCAGATGGAGTCCTGGAGAAGATAACTGCCATATATGGCATGTCACAAGCAACGCCAGGTGAAATGGCAATTCTTTATAATGAAACTTAAGTTGTAGTTCCACTTAGACTTCTAATAATACCGTATTTTCTCGATTAGACGCCTACCCCGTTTTAATGCCGGGTCTACAAGGCTGAATTTTAAATAAACTCCGTGGGTGTCTAACTGAAAAAGGGGTCTTTATAAGGGGTCTCATAATTGGAGCAACGCTCTGTGTAGACTTTCTTGCCTTATGGCGAAGCTAAATAAATAAATAAATAAACAAATAAAAAAACCGGTAAGTTCAGGTTTAGTTTCCTTGCGCCATTTTTTAACTTCCACCATTGACCGAGGGAGCCTAGATTAGAGCTAATACTTTGTTCACGTCACATTCTCTGAATCGGGTAAACAGTATACCGAGAGACGCATTATGATGCATAAATGTCCATTATTTATGCGTTTTGTTTAACGTTGTGGCAACAGATGATTTTTCCTTTCATAGTTTTCCAAAGGATAAAGAGTTGGAAAAAGTAGAAAATTTAAAGCTATTCTGTCTCAGGTAAAAAACGGATGAGATGCGATGCTTGTCCTTTTCCACAGCTTTTATTCTGATTTTCGATTTCATTTTCTGTAACCCGAAGCAAGTATCGGAATATTTTTGTCAATATAACTTTCTTGTTTTACTACTATTTGCCGCTGTTCTTGTTTACGCATTTTAGATCACGTGACTGACCAGTGGAATAGCTTTTTTGCCATTGTACACCTTGTAACAAATATTGTAAACAAAGTAAATAAACAAACAAACAAACAGATAAAATCAGGTTCATTAATCATATAGTACACAAAGTGACTAAAACTCAAAAAAACTATCTGAAAGCCTAAAACAACATTTCTATTATTTATTATAGTTTATAACATTTTATCTGTACATTCCATTATTCAGTAGTTGATTTTTTTCTCTAATTGTTTTTTTAGCTTTCCAGGGAAGAAAAGTTATTATAAATTGAATACTTGAGCTAGAGAGAGTTGATACCTGTTGCATTCGTCCGTTGTTCGAAAATTCTACTTTATAACCCCGTTAGTTTGAACCAATAGGAAACGAAAAAAGTTCAATTTAGCGGGGGTTCGATTTAACGAGTTTGAGTTGACTAACTTTGTATTTAAAATCAAGTCCTTAGGAAATTGGGTTTTACTCAATTAGACTTGGCCTTTGAATTATCAGAGTTCGAATTACCGGGGTTCAGCTGCACCAATAGTTCGAGAAACAGATTTTCTAGACCATTTACGATTGATTGGTGTTTTATTCCAGAAAGTCTCTACTCCCAAGGAGCCCGACAGAGTTCCCAGGAAGAAGAGAAGTTCTCTGAAGGCTTCTCCAGTAGTTTTGTACTTATGTGGGCAAGAGAGCGAGACGAGCGGAACTACAGCATGTTAAACTGTGAAAGTGGGTTTTACACTTATGAAAAGTCCTTCCCTGGACATCGAGTGTTGAGCATGGCAAGGGTCGCTAACAGAACATGGCTGGGGACTGAGGTAAGGAATTGGTACTTCGTGTTATACTAATTTTGAAGGCTTGGAACAAAGGCAAGTTGCAACACGAGAAATGTTTTCTTTGAATGAGTTACATTATTTTTAACTTTATTGAACAGGCAAGGAATTGCCTCTGATCTTCCAGATGAATTTGAGAAACTAGTTATAGCTAATTGTGTTGACAATTCTTTTGTCGAAAAAGTTCTCAGAATTAATATGTGACTGAAAACTTTCCGAAATTGTTTTTTTTCGGGATAGAGGAGCGGGAGGGGGGAAGAGGTTGGTTCAGGCTCATTAACCCCAGTGTAATTTGAATTTAACCCCATACTTTGTATGAGAGAATCTTGGTGACGAATATTTTGCCATATGTCAAAGTAAAGATAAGACCAGTCTGGCACATGCGTTGATAATGTTTTCAGCCGCTCGGATGAGAGCGGTTCGTGATTGGTTGGACGAACTTAAATGTCGTACCTTTTATCTTTCAATGGACATTGAAACAAACTTAACGTCTTTCCTTTTCGATTTACCCTTTAAGTTCATACCTAACAATTATTCCAAGAGCGTGCATTCGAAAAACCAAATCATTCAACAAGCTTGAATGGAATGACTGTTTTAAAAGTTTTGTAAGAGTGAAAATTCCAAAGATTTCCTAAACACACACGTAGCGAGTAAAGATACATGTGCTCAGTCCCGAGAATGACATCACTCTGTCCCAGGACCTTCTTTACTAACAGCCCTTGGTCGCCCTTCCAAGTAGAGAGCTTTTCGTAACGTTCAAAGCAAATAAAGATTTTGTGCTCAGGTTTTCAAAAATAACTATAGCATCGTTTTTGTCAACATCAAGAACACAAAATAAGGTTTCTTTTCATGTGATATTAAAGAGGATATTGCATGGCCGCGTGGTGATAAGAATTTGATCTTCGAGTGCTGAAAGTATCTCTCGCGAGCGAGCGAATCGGTGTTTTCAGCACGAGAAGATAAAATTCGTGCCCCCAAGCGGCCATGTAATGTTCTGTTTGATTTATACCAACTGATAAAACTCGTACATAAAACACAAGTTTCTTAACAGAACCGGCCGCGTGCCTAAGCGGGAAGGTCTCTTGTAATTGGCTAACCATGTTAGCAACCATGGCGATAACAATATCCTCATACGTGAAAGATAAAAATAGTACCTTCACTACGGACGATGAAGATATGAAAAAATCTGTTGTTTCATCATTGTAAAATAAGTACACTATAACAATAGTCAATAATTTGAGGTGTACGATATTTTCGCTCACTTTACCGGAATTGGGTCGTTATTTCAGGGGCGCACAGTGGAGGTGTTTGGGCGTCGGTCTTGGCGCCCTCCTTCAACTTTGTGGAAATACATTGTACGAGCACCAGTCCTCGCCCTACTTACAGAGGAAACCGCTGACACCCCTGACTCATCTGAGATGGTGGACGGACCTGTAAGTAGTTGCCGTTTTGTATTGTGTAGAAGCAGAAGAAATCGGAAAATAAAAGGAAATTTAAGATTAGAAAATACTTCAAATCATCAAAGCCCAATTCACATGTAGTGAGATTAAAACCTATCACTCCTAAAATGACGAAAGTGAAATTTCTTCTAACTTATATCTACCTACTTTGGTGAAAAGGTTGGGAAAATTTCACAAGTCATCTAAGACGATAATTTTTTGGTGATCAAATATTATGTTCTCAAAGTCAAGCAACGTGTTTAACATCGTAAAAGCAAAGATGCTTGTCAAGGTTGACAAACTCTGTAGAAATAAAAGGTTTCAATTTAAGGCAATAAAATCTTCAACGAAGATCAGCTACATTGACAACGCCATGTGTTTTAAAACTTTTATGATATCGATTAGATATAACGCATGCTCTGATTGGTCGAAAACCCTTGTTTTGTAACAGTATTAAACATAGCAAAAATTGTTTATTGTCTACATTTTAGTTAAAGATAGCGAAAAACGTTTTTAGTGAAAAAATTTGTGATTCAGCTCTCTATGAAAGGCAGAAAGTTTATAAAAACGCGGTTCACAAAGGAGACGAAGCGAAAACAGTGAAGTTTTGTCGTGTTTTGTCAAGCCTTCGTTAGCAGCAAGTTACAGTATGTTGATATATGTTTTCAGAATCGAAACGAAATTATTACTAATTAATTTCCGCTACTGTAGCCGCCGACAGAAGCCAAACGAATTTACGCAGGACTTGCAAACGGCACGGTTGTTGTCATAAGTCACTGCGGTAATGATGATAAGCAGAATAGCGTTGAAGTGAACCTTGTTCTGGAGGACGAGAATGATGAGCGAATCAAGAAGGAAGCTAACTTGTGGAGTCATGCGCAGGTTTGTCGCATGAATTTGAACTGCGAATTTGGAATTTGTGTTTAATAACTGTTCAAAATCCACAAGGAACAAACCACAATCATAAATTGGATGGCTACTTAACAGATTTCAAAAGTTAGAATGAATACATGTTTCTACTCTCCAAGACAAGCAAAATGAATGGTTACTTTTTAGGGTTTCATCAACTGATTTAAAACATAGAATGAATAACACCATCATTTCTACTCTTCAAAACAAGCAAAATGAATGGTCACTTTATAGGGTTTCAACAACTGGTTCAAAAGTTTGATTGAATAACAGTAGTCATTTCTACTCTTCAAGACAAAAAAATGATTAGTCACTTTTTAGGGTTTTACCAAATGGTTTAAAAGTTAGAATGAATAACAGTAATCATTTCTACTCTTTAAGACAACAAAATGATTAGTCACTTTTTAGGGTTTTACCAAATGGTTTAAAAGTTAGAATGAACAACAGCAATCATTTCTACTCTCCATGACCTGCATAATGAATATGGTCTTTATAGGGTTCCATCAACTGGTTCGAAAGTTTTAATGAATAGTGTCTTTCATGGGGTTTAAACAACTGATTCAAAAGTTTGGGCATTTTTTTGTTTACACGAGAACGGTTTTGACGCAAATTATAAAAGTAAATTTTAAAATTGTTTCTGTGTGAAACGTTCCTTTATCTTTATCTGTTTGAAGGTCGTGAATCTTGGCCAAGGAGGGTCACCGGTCAATTGTATGGTGCTGGTGAAGCAGAATAGAGAGTTGTGGGTTGGTTGCGGTCGAGTGATTGTGGTATTAGAGTGTAAGACATTGACCGTCCTGGACGAGATCTGGGTCTACCACTCTCAAAGGGCTCACATACGAAGGTATGGCATCCCAACACTCTCAGTAGGATTCGAAACTGATTATTAGGTGGCAAGCTATATTAAAGGGGTACTCCGGGGTAGATATGATGACATTTGAGATAATCGCCCAAAATATCCAATTTCCAATTTTGGTAACGGTTTTTACTTACCGTTAACTATGAACAAGATAATTTATATAATGAGCAAAAAATACGTTTGTGTTAATGCACTCTTGGAAAAACCTGAGCCGCGGGAAATCAGCAGGCATTTTCGCAGCGTTTCAAAATAAAGATTCTCTCCTTGTTTCCGCATGCGTGTTTCGTACTGCTGTAAATAAAGCTAGCTTTTTTAGTGTATCAGCGAAAAAATGCGTAATCATCGAATTGCAGAACTTGTCTTTGACGATCTTGCGTCTTATGATAAAACACTGACCGACTTCTGAGCAGGCAATCACTTTCCAAGATGGCGAAAATCTAAATGCAATTTTGTTCATTGTTGAGAAAAAACATCTAGGTAAAATTAACGGTAAGTAAAAAGCGTTATCAAAAAGTGAAATAGAATTTTTTTGCCATTTTCCCAAATGCCTTTTGTTTACCTCCAGAGTTCCCCTTTAATCTAACCCCCCCCCCTCCCCCTCCCCATTGCATCATTTCCA
>JAOBAT010136275.1:0-11943 GCA_026413305.1 Hydrozoanthus tunicans | reverse complement strand
ACATTCTGGCGTGGGAAAAGCGAAATGCCGCAGAACAATGGGAGGCTCCCTAGTTCTTAGGCGGACAATTACTTAATATATAATATGTACTATGGTTTGTTTTCCCTAAATTTCCACTCTATATGGGCTATATTTGTGACTTTACTATTATAATTTTCTGGGTTTTGGAAGCCAAGCATAGCCACTGCACATTTTCAGACTATTAAATTTTCCTTCTGGGTCGCAATGTTTAGTGTTAACATTTTTTTTTTAACTCTCACTTTTTGCTTCTTAAGCAGCACCAATTTCCAAGAAAAAAGTTTATTTCAGAATTTTTTGCTAAATAAACATTGTCAGTACTGTTTATTTAATTTGCACATTTGTTTGTGATCTTTCCAACTTTTAGAATAATTCCGTTCTCATATGTTATTATTAATTTTGAGAGATTTTCCCACCCTGTATCTTTATTCTGATCTATATTATTAGGGACTTCAGAGTATTGACTTTATTATAATTCAGTTCAGACCCTATGCATAAATCTACACTATTTTTTGTCTACATTCAAGTTATTATTAGCCTCCTTTTTGTGTTAAACTTTCAATAATAGTAGTAAAAATGATGATAATATTTATTTAATTTTTAATATTGTGCATGTTACATATACAGTCAGATGGTTACACCTGTATTACATTAAAGTAATCTTATTATGTTCTCTCTAGTTAAAAATTACAATCACCAAATAAAAATACCATGGCTAACTAGGCTTTAATAGTAATTAACCAATAATTATTATTGGATTTAACATTGCATGTCAAGAAAATTTGTTGATTGGTTAATTTATTAAGTCTTGAATATCAGGCTTGTCAGAAGCAGGGGAGTGGGGGGGAGAGGGCAGTATCCCCCCCCCTAAATAACTTCTTGGCAATTCATGAATAAAATTATGGTTTTTTTTCTTTTGCATATCCAGGCTCAAATATTTTTATACAATTTGCTTTCTTCATCGAGAACTGTCTTGTTAAGGTAAAGTTTGTACACTTTCAGCCCAGGCCAGCTTATGAAATCTACCTCTTACCTTTACCCAATCCAAACTTGACATCCTTACCTTTACCTCATCCCCACTCTACTTTTACATTTACTCCATCCCTACTGTACTCTTACCTTTACCCCATCCCTACTGTACTCTTACCTTTACCCCATCCCCACTCTACTCTTACCTTTACCCCATCCCCACTCTACTCTTACATTTACCCCATCCCCACTCTACTCTTACATTTACCCCATCCCCACTCTACTCTTACATTTACCCCATCCCCACTTTATATTACTCTTACCTTTACCCCATCCCCACTTTACTCTAACATTTACCCCATCCCCACTTTACTCTTACCTTTACCCCTTCCCCACTGACTCTTACATTTACCCCTTCCCCACTGTACTCTTACATTTACCCCTTCCCCACTGTACTCTTACATTTACCCCATCCCCACTGTACTCTTACCTTTACCCCATCCCCACTCTACTCTTACCTTTACCCCATCCCCACTTTATATTACTCTTACCATTACCCCATCCCCACTTTACTCTAACATTTACCCCATCCCCACTTTACTCTTACCTTTACCCCATCCCCACTTTACTCTAACATTTACCCCATCCCCACTCTACTCTCAGCCTTACCCCATCCTCATTTGTGGTGTCTTTTACTCTTTTTAGTTACTCCTTAAACCAACTAGCTAGTTGTAGCCATTGTGTTGTTGTTTGCATGAGGTCAATTTTTTTGTTTGAGGAATCTTACATTGTTTGCCACTGAGTCGACATCCTTACCTTTACCCCATCCCCACTCCACTCTTACCTTTACCCCATCCCCACTGTACTCTTACATTTACCCAATCCCCACTGTACTCTTACATTTACCCCATCTCCACTCCACTCTTACCTTTACCCCATCCCCACTGTACTCTTACATTTACCCCATGCCCACTCTACTCTTACAATTACCCCATTCCCACTTTACTCTAACATTTACCCCATCCCCACTCTACTCTTACCTTTACCCCATCCCACTCGGCACCCTTACCTTTGCCCCATCCCCACTCTACTCTCAGCCTTACCGCATCCTCATTTGTGGTGTCTTTTATTCTTTTTAGTTACTCCTTAAACCAACTAGCTAGTTGTAGTTATTGTGTTGTTTTTCGCATGAGGTCAAATTTTTTTGTTTGAGGAATCTTACATTGTTTACCACTGAGTCAAGCTTTGTTTTTCTCTTGTTAGGGGAAGCTTTCAGAGCAAATTGGGTCTGCTCTTCAGATGGCAAACTTGTTTTGCCTGCTTAGTATAGCTCCAGCTGTGGTGTTGCTACAAGATCCACCACCTTGTAAGTTCAGTCTGCATCATGCTCATCGTTTCAGCCTTGGCCAGTTTATCGACATGAAACCTTTCCTTACATCACTCAACCCTCTTAGTTCCAGCTAGTTCATCGGTGTCTAACTTCTGCTAGATCTGCCACCTTTTAGGTCCAGTGTGCATGTTAATCGATTCAGTCCCAGAATGTTTATCATCAACCTTCTAAGTTCTCCTTCCATAACCCAACCCTTTCAGCCCCAGGTAGTTTATAAATGTCTAATTTCTCCAAAATTTGCCATGTTGTGGTGCATGTTAAACATTTCAGCTCGAGCTAATTTATCAGTGTCCAACTTCTCCTCACACAACTAAATCCTCCGAGTCCCAGCCAGTATATCAACATCTACTTTCTAAATTCTCCAAGAACATAGCTCGACCCTTTCAGCCCCAGCTAGATTATCATTGTCTAACTTCTCCTTACACAATTCAGTCCTCTGAGTCCCAGCCAATATATCAACATCAACCTTCTGAACTCTCCAAGTACATAGCTCGACCCTTTCAGCCCCAGCTAGAGAATCAGTGTCCAACTTCTCCTTGCACAATTCAGTCCTCTGAGTCCCAGCCAGTATATCAACATCTACCTTCTAAACTCTCCAAGTACATAGCTCAACCCTTTCAGCCTCTGCTAGAGAATCAGTGTCTAACTTCTCCTTACACAACTCAATCCTCTGAGTTCCAGCTATTATATCAAAATCTACTTTCTAAACTCTCCAAGTACATAGCTCAACCCTCTCAGCCCCAGCTACAGTATCAGTGTCCAACTACTCCTTACACAATTCAATCCTCTGAGTCCCAGCCAGTATATCAACATCTATCTTCTAAACTCTCCAAGTACATAGCTCGACCCTTTCAGCCCCAGCTGGAGAATCAGTGTCTAACTTCTCCTTGCACAACTCAATCCTCTGAGTCCCAGCCAGTATATCAACATCTACCTTCTAAACTCTCCAAGTACATAGCTCGACCCTTTCAGCCGCAGGTGGAGAATCAGTGTCTAACTTCTCCTTGCACAACTCAATCCTCTGAGTCCCAGGCAGTATATCAACAACTACCTTCTAAACTCTCCAAGTACATAGCTCAACCCTCTCAGCCCCAGCTACAATATCAGTGTCTAACTTCTCCTTACACAATTCAGTCCTGTGAGTCCCATCCAGTATATCAACATGTACCTTCTAAATTCTCCAAGTACATAGCTCGACCCTTTCAGCCCAAGCTAGAGTATCAGTGTCTAACTTCTTACATAACTCCACCCTTTGAGCTCCATCCTATTTTTTAGTGTCTAACTTCTTCTTAACTGAATCTGTTTCGAATTTGTCCAAAGAAACATTAAATTAAATACTTCATATGAAATGCAATTGGGACGAACTTTTGAAAGTCCCAGCAAAGAAATTTCCTGATTTATCTTTCTTGTCTGACTGCACAAAAACTTCAATGCTTTCTGTTGGCCTGTGTTTGGTTAGTGTGAATTACTAATCAGGTGCCTTTTTCTATATTTTCAGGGTCGTCATTTTTAGCTCTTTTTATCTATGTGATCATATTTATGAAGTTGTTTTCTTATGTATCCTACAATTATCAACTTCGCCTTCATCATAAGCTGAAAATACCAACGAAACTGGAAATGGAAAAACGAGGTTTGTTGTGCCGTGGAATATGGGGTAGAGTGTACAAATTTGATCTTTCATAATCTCATTTTCGTTGCGGTAAAACAACCCAGACGATGTTACATTCTTCCCAAGACAATTTGTACAAGTATACTGTACTTTGTATTCTGGTACTTATACAAATACCTCAATGGAACTTGCCAATCAGTTGTGAACATTTGCAAACTTAAAATATTTCTACAAGATATAAAACAAACTTTTGTCTTAAATTTAGGATGAGTATCGTACCAGCACTCTTCTTGTTAACTTATATGTATACTGTATATGTGAATGAAGTTCACATATTTTCTTTGTGCGTTTTTATAAGTTAAAGTTTTCATTCGCTAAGAACTGTGGGTAAATTTACACATACAGATCCTCATCTTTTTTCGGAATGGCCAGTTTCGGCAGCTAAAAGAACTACTTTCCAGTTTGAGGTGAAAAAGTTGAGACGAACCCCGGTAAATCGAACTCAGATACAGTCAAACCTCTTGAAGACGGACACTTTCGGGACCGGTCTTAATTGCCCGTCTTACAGACTGAGGTGACCGTCTTATAGAGACTTAAAGTGCCTGTGAAGCGAAAAATGTTATTATTTCCGTGGATAGACCTTGCTAAATGAGGAGTAGTGGTGAAAAAAAGTTTTCAAAATATTTTATGGTTCTTGAGTATTAAAAATTTAAAGTTCACAACTGATGACGTAATTTTGGGTATCAAAACAATTTGCATTTTATTTGAATCTGCTGCCAATCCATAATCTTTGGATAAATTTAAGCCAAACTTAGGCTGCTGATGCATCTCAAGGTAGACAGATTACCAGTGCAGATTTGGCTCAAATTTATCCAAAGATTATGGATTGGCAGCAGATTCAAATAAAATGCAAATTTTTTTGGTACCCAAAATTACGTCATCAGTTGTGAACTTTAAATGTTAATATTCAAGAACCACAAAATATTTTGAAAATTTTTTTTTCACCACTATTCCTCATTTAGCAAGGTCTATCCACGGAAGTAATAAAAAGTTTCACTTCATAGGCACTTTAAAGTACAGTATATGACTGCATGATCATGAGAAAACGTTAGCGACCAAGATTTTGTGCCCGTTTTATAGAGGTGTCCGCCTTGACTGTAATTAAAAATCCCCGCTTAATCGAACAACCCAATTTCCTAGGATATGATTTAGAATACAAAATCAGTTAATACAAACTAGTTTACTCGTATTCCCACAATTTCCAACTGTTTTTCGTTTTCCAAGAGGAGTTCTTACTAATATAACAAGGTAATATGTACTGTAATTTGTCAGCTTCCCTCATGTTGGTTTTTACTGTACTTGTAAGTGTGGCCTGGTTGAACTATATATAACAATAGGTAAAATTGGTATATACTTTAAAAACTGAACGTTTTCATCTTTAAAACTGACTAAAACTGCCGAATCTAAGTTAAAATACACGAAGTTTGCGTAAATTAAGTCACTTCAGTTCCCTTTTGGAAATAATTAGTTCTTAGGGTTGTACTTGTTTATTAATATTAAGCTAAGGATTTGTGACTAGGATGAGAAGTGCCTCGACAATGCGTCTTTTCATGAAAGAATAAACAGTTCTCAAAAGTATCCAAGTGAAAAGATGGATTGGATTTGTTTTGAGGTGTCTGGCTGTCTCTGACCGTTTTGGTTTGTCTTCATGTTCTTGTACTCTGTTTTCTACATTTCTTACTGTTTCGCCACTGTTGAAGCATTTCTTATCGTAGTCACCTATCTCGAACTTAATAAACAAGTATAATCCTACGAACTAAGCCGGGGTGACTTGATTTTGCAAACTTTTATATATGTTCTAACACAGACGCGGAATTTTTAATCAGTTTTAGCTCTGAAGATGATCTTGAAGGTTGAAAACATTTACAATCAAACCCCTCAAAACGGAAACCCAGATGGGACGGACACCTTTATAAAACGAACAACAAATCTTGTTCCCTACGGTTTTCTCATGCAGTCATTTACTGTATTTTAAGTGTCTATAGGATGGTCACCTCTCTAAGACGGACAGTTAAGGCCAGTCCCGAATATGTCCGTCTTAAAGAGGTTTGACTGTAGTTTAAGAAATATATACCAATTTTATCTATAGTTGTACTATACGTACTTGTAAGTTTATGTATTTTTAGATTTTTTGTTTGCCTTTACGAGTTTTGTTTTGCTTAATGAATGATGTATAATGTGATGTTATTGATGCTTTTAACTGAAGACGTAACAAATGGGTGCACTCCAGGAAAAGAACACGCTGCTCCACTGGTGCGGTACCCAGACAACCTCACCCAATCAGGTATGATAATCAGTTCATAGAGCTTAGGACATACTGTTCCGCTTGTGAGGTATCCAGACAACCTCACCCAATCAGGTATGATAATAAGGGCCCGGTTCCTCAAAACCCGATTAGTACTAACCCAGGGTTAATTACCATGAAAACCAATAGGTTTTGTTAAGGGTTAATCCTGGGTTAAGTTAATCGGGGTTTCGAGGAACCGGGCCCAGTTCATAGAGCTTAGGACATACTGTTCCGCTTGTGAGGTATCCAGAAAACCTTTAATATCTGGTCGGTCTTGCTATTGGGTGAGGCACGCCTTCAATCCAAAAACCCGTTTCCCTAAAATGTTGCTCGTCTTCCCTCACTAGAAAGTTTGTTCATGAGTTTCCAGACTCGAGACCTTCACAACAGGCGACAGTTTTGTTTTATTTATAATTTTTTCTTTCTGTTTTAGATCTTTATTACTTTTTGGTGGCTCCAACGTTATGTTACGAATTGAATTTTCCACGAACAAAGAAAGTGAGGAAAAGATTCTTGTTTAGAAGAGCAGCGGAATGTGTAAGTTATGAAAAGTAAACATATACTTTTTATTTTGTAGGAGCTCAATAACGTGTTTGGTGCATATATTAAAAACTGGTTTAGTAAAGCATAAGTATTGCCATAGCTTGTTTGTATCGCCACTTACACCAACATTGTCATCATCATCATCATCACCATGATCATCATCTTCACCATCATCTTAATTATCGTCGTCACTATCGTCATTATCTTTACTATCATCATCTTCACCATCAACTCCATCATCATCACTATCATTAACATTACCATCATCGTTATCATCTTCACCTTTATCATAATCATCACCACCATCGTCGTTGTCATCATAATATTAAACTAAACACCATCACCATTATCATCACCATAACTTTCATTATCTTCATCATCATCACCAACATCATTTCCACCATCATCATCATCACCACTGTTCGATCAGTACCAGAGAAGACCTTGGTGGGTAGATTTTACCCGATTTCTGCCACTTTTGTTATTGATAATTTCCTGCCAAGATTTTTCAAGGGCGGTGCAGTGGCTGAGCGGTTAGTATGATCTTGAGCTTCGGGGCTCGGTTAATATCCACCGCTAGTCACCTCTCTTTTGGATGATATTTGTTCAATACGTCGAGGTTGTAAAAGTGATCATAACCTAACCAGTTCATCATCCGTTTTTTCAGCTGATGTTAGTCGCAGTCATTCTTGCTTTGACGCAACAGGTAATTCATTAGGTTAAACGTGTGTTATTTCTCCCCTAAAGACCTCGTGTTTACGTAATACAGTAATAAACTTTATCCGCTTACCTTAATGCGATATGTTTTCCAGTTTTACATTATTCTTTTATTTGCTTCTTCATTTAAATGCATTTTACCTCATTACGGGTACGTTTGGCTCTCAGGCCAAAACGTTGGCCTTGATTTAAAGACGACCCTACAATTGTGGGATGTACTTTTCAACCTAAGTATATACCTTACCAACCCGACAACGCATCCTAATTAACGCTTGTTTATCTAAGCTGATCTCAGAAAAACTGTCAGTAACTTAGAATATTTCACTAATTGTGTTGCTGTCTGGTCAAATGCAAGACGTAATTGGGCCTATAAACGAACTCGTTCCCTGCTTCCAGCCAATGACCGATTCGAGACTACAAACGCCGGGAGCATACAAGTATCCTAAAACAGCCTCGAGTGAAGACTACGAGGAGCCTTTTGTTCTTCTCTATTGATAAATAGCAATTTGTTAGTGCTTTGCAATAGAAAAATCACCGTTTTATTAAGTGTTTGCCTTTTCTGTATGTTTTCTTTCAGTGGATCGTACCAACAGTTGTTAACTCTCTTAAACCGTACCAGGTACGTATGTTGTTACAGTCACTTTGTTCTGTATCTCGTAAGTCCATGATACTCTATAGATGAACAGATAAATTACGACAATTCGTTTTTATAATTATTTTACCAATAAATGCTTCTTGTCTCAATTGGTTCTTGGCTTCGCGATGTAACATTGCACGAAACGCAATGTAACTGAACCCCTTCGTGTAATCGCCTTTGAAATCGCTGCTTGCAATGTTGCAAGAGCAAAATCGGTTTTCTACTTCGTGTAACGTTTCGTGCAACAATTTCAAAACAATTCTTTCATTGCGCACAACGCTACATGCAATGTTGCATCGCGTAGCAGCGTTTTTAGTTATTTTGCTCTTTCAAGACTGTTCTTAAAACTTGTCCAATAAACCAATCAACTCATTGCAGGAAATGGATCTGCTGCGGGCGGGGGAGAGGATCATGAAGCTAGCAGTAAGTTTAGCAGTGGCCTAAATTTTGAAAAGTCATTAGATTTGGTATAAGTTGAAGGTTAACTTTCCTTATTGTATCAGAAATTCACAATTTCTTGCCGAGATAATTTACCATCGTTTCTTTTTGCTGCATAACACCATCTCCTATCACTTTGCCCTTTTTTCGATGTGGTTTTGACACTTTTGAAATGAAAAATGGAAAGATGTACTCTTAGGTTCTTTACGTTGTTGCCGAAACAATTTTGTCTCCAGAACAACTATATAGCTTATATTGAAATTTTGCACTTTTTCTTCAATCTAGATTCGTAATCTATGGCGAAAGAATTATTGTTGGTAAATTTTCGTTTTCTCGGAAGGAAAACTATTCTAAGTTGCTAACGGGAATCGAACCCACCACCCGGCTCTGATTAACGGTCAGACGCTCTACCCACCGAACTATAGGAATTCACATGGGGAACAGGTCACTTAACTTGGTTCTGTAGTTGGAGCACCAAGAAAGCGATTACAAAGATTAACACTAAAATTATGCAGCTGGGAGCCAATCAAATTAATCTAAAGCAATAGGCCTTTTGCAACAAGTGATCACATGGTACATTTAATGATATTCTGGGTTGCAATGCAAAGGAATGTCACAGACTCCACTGGGAAATGCAAAACAAAGAAAAATCACGCGTTTCTGGTTAATTGTGTTTTGTCTTGGAGTCTGCGACATTCCTTTGCTACCCAGAATATCATTAAATGTACCATGTGATCACTTGTTGCAAAAGGCCTATTGCTTTAGATTAATTTGATTGGCTCCCAGCTGCATAATTTTAGTATTAATCTTTGTAATCGCTTTCTTTTGAGATTGTTGTTGCATTCTTTTGAACTTGTAATCGCACTCTTTTGAAAAGTCAATCACAGTACAGGAAAGGCTACATCGGCCAATCAGAATCCACCCAAATGTTTTTTTTTTTTGCAAATGAAACAAAGAATGCTCACAGAAACTGGATATAATTAAATGATAATTGAACTTGGCGCGTCGCGCAATTTGGGTCTAAAATCATGATTGCCACTTCAAATCGAACTCGCACTTGCGCACTCGTCAGGCGTATGATTTTAGACCAAATTAAACTCCACTCAGCGCCATTACCACTATTTACATGCTATAGTTGGAATTTTCCACTACAGCTATGTTATTCCGGTTGAGAATATCTTTTTTGTCTTAAATCTAGATTCGAAATCTATGATGTGGTGTTAGAGGCCTCCTAAAACCATTTTATAACTTAATTGGAAAACTGCTTTTGTCGTCTTCCTAGATTCCAAACCACCTACTTTGGTTGCTTGGATTTTACGCCTTTTTTCATAGCTGGTTGAATTTCCTAGCTGAGATTCTCCGCTTTGGTGACAGAAAATTCTACGATGATTGGTGGTAAGTTGCTTGTTATCCTTCTTCTTAGCTCATTTTGTTTCAGAACTCGTTGGTAAGTTGTCGGAGCCTTTTCCAGGAACGAATTGTTCTGGGTTGCGATTTATTCCAAATCTTGTGGGGTTAATAGACCTGTTAAAGTTATTGGTAAAATTTTCGTTCTCACCCATACTTAATTATGCATACAGTAATGGCTGCCAAACATCATATTTTCATGCAGGTTATGGTCACCAAACTCCACGTTTTCATTTCGGGAATTAAAAGATATAATCTTATCCCAATCCTCACCATTACTCCTAACCCTAAAAGTGATTTTGAAAACTTTTGGTTGCTCGTAAAGCGAGATTTACTTCCAATATTTTGGCCTGAAGATCATTAGCTTCGTATGCATAATGAAGTATAGGTGAGTAAGGAAATTAAGCCAAGTTATTTTCTGTTTATTTTAGTTAAGACTGTTTCGTTGCGCTCAAAACGTTTCTGCTGGCCTTTGACGAATGTGCGTTTTTGTTGTTTCAATATAAATGTTCATAGACGTTTGGATTATTTAATTGCAATGCCGTTTGTTATGCCTTTAGTTGTACTTGCACATGAACTAAGGACTTTAAGCAACAAGCTAGGAAGGCAACTCCAACGACGACGGCAGAAAACAATAGTAAATACAATAGATGCACGTTGGAATGCACTATGCGAGTCACCTCCACGACCATACCTTTAAGAAGACACTTTAACCTTAAAGGAACAAGGACAAAAACGAAAGCAAACGAGCCATACGTGACAAAAATGAGCGAACAAGAAGTGTGTTTTTTGTAAGCCGTCGTTGGCGATGTTTCCTAAGTTTCCTTTTCAAATATTACGTGCAGATGTTATACTTTGTGTGAGATGTGGTTACAAAATCTTCTCGTTTGTTTTAGGAATGCACCAACAATATCTTACTTTTGGAAAAACTGGAATATTCCTGTACATCGGTGGGCGCTAAGGTAGTAACATTTTTTCACTTTGTAAAATTTCTAATAACAATTATTTTGAATAAGGTTACGCGATCGTATACGCAGGCCATCCAACTGAAGTAAAGTAGAGGTGTTTAATTTACATAGCGCCCTTTCCATATGAATTTGCTCAAATGCTCTTTACAATGATCAGTTTACCTCCAGCGGATCGAATAGATATATACATACCTCAAAGCGGTCCATGTATGCTGGTACTCATTTTACCGACCCAAAATTTGTGGAAAGCTGAATGAATTTTAGCGGGAAAGAAGGTCGCCCAAATTTCAAACTTCAACCAGGCCGGGGATCGAACAAGGGACCTCAGGAAAAGGAGGCAGAGATTTTACCACTGTACCAACCTCTCCGCTATAACTTTCACATTTAAGAAACTTTACTTTGTAAAAAATGCTTACTGTTTTGATTTCTTCTTCTCGGCAGACACATTTACCATCCTCTGCTAAGGTCTGGCTATTCAAAGACAACTGCTGTTGTTGTAGTTTTTATTGTATCAGCGTTTTTTCACGAGGTAAGTGAGATTTTTTGAAAGCACCTGATTTCAAAATTTCAAAAGGGACATGGTTTAAAGTTTTAACATCCATCTGTTTGTCTCTCAGTATTTAGTGAGTGTCCCACTTCACATGGCCAAGTGCTGGGCGTTTCTAGCTATGCTAGTCCAGGTATGTTTAACTAAATCAGTTAAAGGGGAACTGAACTCTAAAATCAACATTTTTTAATGAAACCCTTCAAGGTGTTGAGAACATATCTAAAAGTTTTTTTTTCTTGTGTCGCGCTGATTTTCCAAGAAATTCTAGTTTGTATTTACGTGTTTCGGGTCGTTTGGGGTCATTGAGCGTGGGCGCTTGTCGACTTGTCAGCGGTAAACGAAGGTAACGTGTG
>JAOBAT010136264.1:0-11944 GCA_026413305.1 Hydrozoanthus tunicans | reverse complement strand
CTCCTCCCCGCCGCTTCCGAAGGGCCTTAAGAAATTTGATTCGTATCAAAATCAAGCCTTGGGTAGTAATCCAGCCTCAGATGCAACAATTTTATCCGCACACCGTACCAGCCAGCGTTACCAACATTTGCAGCTAGATAAAGTTCGTTGATTTACAGATATGCTCTGTTTTACTGAGAAGCTATAGATGGCTTGTTTTGCTTTTACCTTTCAACAGGCAATCAACTGCGCCAAAATGTCTCTTTCACAGTCGTATCTAGACGGCATATTCAAAGATTTTTTTGCCAGAGTAAGCGTGACCATCGCTAAGTATATGCATGTCACCGAAGGCTAGCAACGTCTTATAGCATAAGGTCGAACTCTTTCCTTCTTATAGATTATTTTGTGTTCGAACTGCACCTCGAACTCATTAATTGCTTCACTCTTTTGTTGAAATAATAGCCAAGATCCAAGACATCGAAACAACACGTGACAAAAGATACTGACCGACGATATTTACCGTGAGTATACGCTTAAAAATTTGCATATGTTTTGTCTAAGCTTAATTACCTTTCAAGCGACAATCACCTGGGGTCCATCTAGGCCAAAATCGTCTCTTTCACTTGCTAGCTAGCTAGAAAAAGCGTGACCTCTTTAAGTCTCAAAACACAAGTCACCGATGGCTGGCAGCGTCTTTCAGTGATCTCACACTATACGCAGATGGTTTTGTGTTCAGACGTCACTTCAAACTTACCAACAGCTTCTTTGTTGTATATGTAGAAATTAAGAACCTAGATGTAGAAACAGCATGGTTACAATTTGATTTAGTTGCTTTGTGCATCACCGACGAATCACTGCAGCGCGCAGACAGAAGAAATTCTCCGCTCGGTCGAGATTGTGAATGATAAGCATGTGATATTGACCACGTGATTCAACATAATTGAGGACTGCCCAGGACGGCTCGGTTCGGCTCAGCACTCTGGCCTTATTTTGGAGCGGGTTTTACTTTTACACGCTGGTCACCCATTTTTATAAGAACTGATAATTTTCGCCTGAGGCTGGGCTGTTCTTAACTTTTTGGCGATTTTAACCTCAAATTGTTCTTAAGTTGTTCGTTTGTTCGTGGTATTTCATAACAGTGGATTAGTTACCTGAAACAATATAAAAAAGCGCGAAGAAAAATGTGTCTTTTTTTATCTATAGTGTGTTCTTTCATCCAGCGGTATGCGATTACATGAAGGACGTGTCATCGAGTTACTCTTGATGGATTAAGTTAATTTACCGTAACAGTTAGAAATGTTTATATTAAAGTGCATATGACGCTAACAACCTTTTTGGGATCAAATCATTTCACATACATATTTAAAGTACTTCTGCAAAAAAAATTTACAAACTTGGTCAAATTGTTTTTTTTACAGTGGCTCAAACTAGCAAAATTTGCAGACATATTAGTTCACGACCGGAGTTTTGGGGGAACCGGGTTGTGACGTCAATCCCGACTTGTAATAATGAGCTAATGAGGTTTTTCTAAACACAAAGGGACAAAAGAACTGAGAACTGTATGGGGAATTGGAATCTACTTCTGAATCGAAAATCTCTGATTCTTTAGTGTCCATCTTGGTGTGTTTTGATCCAGAGATTTCCGGGTGTGAAGTCATAACCCAGTCCCCTTAAAACGCGGTCGTGAACCAACAAAATGTGTATAAAAAATCGAGAATACAGCTGATTTCAAAAATAATTTTCTTAAATGTCCTTAGTTTCCAAACACTTTAAGTGGTTACAAAAATAATTGTTAATGTTCTAGACACTTTAACTTAGAGTACGTACAACTCTACTGATTCGCACTAGGATTCAATAACATTCTTGAATAATATTTTAATTTCAGCCAGCCGCACTGGTTTTACAAATTGTTCTCATTTTTCAGGGCAAATCCTCAATTATGAGAAAAAAGTACATAGTTGGAGTACAGGTTTTACAACCCGGAGATACGACACCAAGGGCCAACGGTCCCGAAGGGGGGGAGGGGGGGGGATACTCCCTTTATTGAGGTGGCAGGTATGACTGGCGTATTTTTTAGGGGTTCAAACAAGCAGTCGGGTGTTTTTTAGGAGTTGTTAAAAGACTGTGTTGTCAGACCACTGTGATGTCTCCTTCATACTTTACCCGAATAGTTCCAGTCGACTCAGCTGTATAAATGAGTAGCAGTTCTGGCGGGGGCTAACCTGTGATGCATTAGTGTCCTGTCCAGAGGGAATCAAAGACTCTCATCCGCTTAACACTTAGTCTACAGAAACCGGAGATAAACGCCGATTTAAAGAGCCATTTAGGCTCAAGAAAAGATTTACCTTTTTTTTCAAACTAATCTCAAACTTTGTGAAGTTTCCTCTTACAAAGAGCTTTCGTTCGAAACGGCAGCATCGTAAGTTTTCAATTTTTAGCTGTCGAGTTTTGAGCTCGGATGTTCGAGTACTAGACCTCTGATTTGCTGACATGCCGACCAAGCTTAATTTAGCTTTTATTAGTTATAACATTCCCTAAAGGAAATACTTCTTTACCACGCTGTTGTTTATATATTGATAAGCTTTTTTTATTGTCTTAGTTATTAAAGGCAACTGAATTATTTTAACTGTTCTTTTTCCTGCGTAGCATACATGCCTTACAAGTTGATAAGAAACTTTATTAACCTTTATGAAACCCTTTTTGTTGCTGGAAGCGAAGAGCTAGTCTTTCTAACTATACTTGTTGTCGGCAAAGCAGTTGTATACTTCTTGTCCCACCGTTCTGGCCAAAACTGGCAACGACATTGATCGGTAAAATCCGAGCTTGTTGGCTTTCCGTCGCACACACATCGTGTGTCCGTACCCCTTGAACCACATTCTACAGGCAAACCCCTAACTGGCTTGCAGAGAGAACTTTCCTCGCTTCGTGGAACGTCTACAATACGAGTTGATGTTCTTTCTTGAAATGGCGGCCTGCATTGTCGTATTGCGCATGCTCTTAGATAAATCGGCAACAAAGGCCCGGTTGAGCAGTCTATTCTACAATGCGCCAGATTTTGTTTAATCAGATCACCTTTCCGGCATGTCCAGGGTCTAGTCGGATCGCATCGCTTCCCGTCGTCTATCTCGCAGCTCGAAACTCTGTCCAAGACTGCGACAATCGCGTTCACTTTACTTTTGAATTTACGGTGCTTTTCGAGCCTATAAAGACATTTTCTGAATTCAGTGAAGCAATAACATGCTCTATAGCTGAAGATATTTCCTTTCTGCGGGTAACTCGCGCCACCAGCACAAGTAAACATCTTGTAACAACAGGTATCCAAGTCATTCTTCGGCCGCCGCAGCCTCGTAAGCTGAATGGTTGGGTTTGATATGTCACAATAAATTGTTACTTGCTTCAATGCTTCTACTGTTGAACGTTTTACGCATGCGTACCCCTCCCCCGCCCTTTCATTTCCCAGAACCCACTCCATTTTTCTATCGTAAAGCTCAATACACGTGCTTCCTTCATCTTCACACAAGGTAGGGTTACCCGTGCACTGGTTAATTCCGAGCCTACAGTGTTTCTGTTCTGGGTGACAGCGGCATTGCACTTGAGACCCGCGGGTTTGACACTTGGCTTGTGGATGGGCGCAAAGGCGCGGAACTTTGCAAAGGTCAACAAACCACTGACATCTGAAAAGAACAATAGCTTTTTCAACTGTAGAAGATGCGTCAATGTTTTTAACCTTTTTTTGTTTTTTTCTCAGACTGAATTATTTTTCTATAAATTTTAACCAGCCAAGGTCAAGGAGTGTTGTCATTTTAGTGGCATTTGTGTAAATACTGCATATAGATAAGAGTGAGTTCTTGTCACTGGAAGCAAGGAATAATCCAAGTTTCGCCGATCTACAGTAACAACAAAGAACCCCATTAACCCGCACGTTCCTTTGGGTGGGGTTTTGGGGTTCTCTTGTAGGTCGGTGAAATTTGGATTAAAGTAAAAAGTAAAAGTAAAGTGGTGCATTTATATAGCGCCTTTTCCAAATGAATGCTCAAAGGCGCTTTACAATGATCAGTTTACCCCCAGCAGACCGAAAGCATAGCTACAATTTCGCTAGTCTGGTTATGTAGCAAGTTTAGCAAGTTTATGAAAATGAACCAATAACATACAAAAAAAACAAATACATATAAAGACCAGAACAATAGACTAAACAAAGGCGTCTGGCTTTGGACATTTCATTTGTTTCGATAAAAAGTATTTCTTGATTTGTTTTTAAAAGAGAAATGTGTTTTATCTTTCATTTGTTTTAGTATCTGTTGCCAGAGATCAACTGCTAAAGTTGCTTAAATAGAGCCTTCATTCACTTACCGACACTGGTTGTTTAACCAACTTGTAACTCCAGCGGAAGCGTCGCAAACACAGCGCGTGCCTCGTTCTCCACACGTTAAAGTATGCTTTTTGTTTAAAACAACGGGCTTACATCCGGGCTCTCCGCGAGAAAACGCTATATTACGCTTGCGCAGATCATCTGGAGTCTTAAGGGCGGGAAAACATCGTTGATATGTGCTCTCCTTGTAACCATGCAACAAAGAAACCTTGATATTACCACTGTGACTGCTTTTACATCTGGCTATAGCCGTACTCACAAGATCCCCGATTTTACAGGCTTTAGTCTTAGTGAAAGGATTGCATGAACTTTGTTTTGGAAGCAGAAATTGGTTTTTCAGGGCAATGCATTGTATAGAGTTTGGGTTCTTTTCACAAAACTTAGAAGAAAATATTTTTTCAAAAGTAAAAAGAAACAAAAGGAGTAAAACGGAGTTCCAATTTAGATTCATTTGCAATCTCAGTTCAGTAGCAAAGCTGGGCAAATTACAGCAGAAAGCATGTCATATAAAGGTAAACGAGCTTAATTACCCGGTAACGCACGCGCACTCGTCCAGGCAATTAAATTTTAATTGCATTCCATTGACTGCCAGTTGCGATTAATTAAAGCAAATGTTCAAAGGGGCCAATTAGCACTAACCCAGGATTAAATTCTTAAGGGTGCATTTCTTCGGGAAAAATCCGAATCTGGATTCTGAATCCAAAACGGGATTTTTCGTTTCTTTTGGAAAATCCAAAAAGGATTATGAATCCAATGAATCCGCTCTCGACCAGAATTCAGTGGAATGAATCTGAATCCGGATTTTTTGGCTAGCATTTCTTTGTGAAAGAATTCGAAAGGTACATGTGGTAAGCGGTCTTCGCCGCTAAAACAGCCGTCTGCTGTAAGGGTGGTTAGCGGTGTAACGACAGCTTCAACAATTGGAATTGACTTGATTAGTGATTGTGGAGACAAATATGAGTGATAGAGATAAGTCTTTTGGTATTTAAACAGTGTTCTTCAAAATCACAAATATGTTTCATCGTTATTGCTATTCTTACTGGTCTTCTATATCAAATCTATGTACTCATCCCCCATAAATACGGCGTGAAATTGTAAGAAAATTCCGGGGAGAAAATTGGCAGTCCTGTCCCGCCAAGGGTTAAATATTTCGTATTTTTTTGTTTCCTTCACAGAAAAAGTCTATGTATTCCCACGCAGTAATCCTATTTTGCCTTTCCCAAAGAAATGCACCCTTAATCTACGTTTGTTTCCAACCTTACAGAGAACTGATTTGAGCTGTAATTTTGGAATTGAATTTTTTTTTCATTGAAAAGTCCAAACACTTTTTTCATAAGAACAGCAAACCTTCCTTTAGTGAAGAAATTACTGCTTATTAGATTTTGGCTTAACCCAGGGTTTAAGAGCTAAGCAACAGTTGAACAACCCAGTCCTGGGTTTTTAGGAAAAAACAACAAGTTTGTCAATCAGCACACTCTAATAATTTTGAAGGATCTTTTTTTCAAATTTTATTCTTGGATTTTTTACAAATAACAAAGGCGCAAGCGGTCTAAGTTTCTCCGTGATAGATTTCTAATATCTCACTACCGCCACTAGCTTTAATTATTGATACTTTTTGACCTTCCGTTTTAACTAATCAAACTACTTTATACTACATTTTGCATCCTCACCTCGTATTTCTATTTGAAAAGGCATTCGTTTCCCATTTAGTGTACTAATTTCTCTGATTACGACCTTTTTATACTTAAATTATGAATTTATACAACGATATCCGGTTTCCGAAGGCCTAATAAAAAAAATTCGAACAAAAAATCTCTTTTACAAATGTTAAATGTTAGTGACAAGAGAGCATGTAGGGAAAGAAAAACATTCCCAACTTCTATTTTACAGCTTTCACAAGAACAAAACCGACGGAAGCTGGTTTTATACCGAAGGAGTGTATGTAGTTTTGATAGCACTTAGCTTCTCAACAGTGACGTTAAGTTGTACCTATTTTTTATTACAACTTTTAACTGTGCTTGAAAAGAAAAGTTTTTTTTTCTTTCATCAGTTGAAGGTTTACCTTACCAAGATTGGGGCGATAGGGGGTGGGGGAGCATAAAGAGTCGCTGTTTTCTAACTACTCATCTAATTGCAATCAAATGTTGTGACTTTTCCTCAAATTTATTTCTAAAAATGAATAAAATGAAAGGTTGTGGTTAGGGTTATCTCTGTTTTGGCTTTTTTTATAAGCGGACACCCTAATGTTATACGTATACCCCCCCTCCCTCCTCCCCTCCCAGTTAGCCTAAAACAATAGGGTAATTAAGAGATGCATCCGAGCTTTAAGCACTTTTTCATTTCATTACATGCTCCTTTATCAGTGCTACTTTAAATTCAAAATTATTTTTTTCGTTCTTAACATTTGGAATCGGTAGCCCATCTCGGAGTAACAATAGTTGTTATTTGGTGTGCGTCCATTTAATGAGAGGACATTTTAGCCATCTAGGGCCTTCACTTGAGATCAGTAATGGAGCATGCGCTCATACTAAAATGCAAATCTCCCAAATTAAGCGAAAAGACAGTTCCCCGGGTAAGAATTCTAAAAATCTTATTGTGTCATATTTACAGTCTAAACCTTCATGGAAATTGAATGGTAGATAGATATATGTCCGTGATGGTCCTTTTTCCATCCCTCAAATAATTATTCCTTTCTCTATTTCTGATCCTATTTCTTTTTCTCTACTTATAATACCAATAAACTAAGCGCTACATTAATTATTAAAACTCATTTTACTTCCTATGTTAACTAGCTAGATCTAATACACGAGGTTTTCCCCCCAATATAACCGTTATTCATAAATGATTCACGTGTTATTGTTTAATGTAAGATGAGTTCGACTACTTCGTGTTTTCTGTCGAGCCGTAATGCTGCCATCTTGTGTACTTTCCGCTACGTTCAACACCGACCCCTTGTTGCTTGTTAACGTGACACTAGAGGCGGTTTTCCCGTCTTCGCCTGTCACAACAATAAGAATACAAAAGCATGAGAAAACTTGAGGAAACTATAGATTAAAGCTTGAATGACATTTGTCAGTAGCTTAAAGAGGGTAGTTTTAAGTAACGATCCGAGTAAGAACTAGGCAGGTAAGAGGCTATGGAATGTATACAAAGGTGGCAATTAAAATATTGTTGAATTGTTGATCTGATTGGCTAAATTTTCAAAAATGGTCCGAGTAAAAACTAAAGTACCTCCCATTGTTCTGCGGCATTTCGCTTTTGTCACACCAGAATGTTTAGATCTTTATACTGATAATGCATTAACCAATGTACAACATAGTTTTAAAGTAAAAAGCAATGAAACTCTGTTTTTTATTTTTTGATGCGTGCTTGCATTGTGCTCTATAATGTACTCGAACGCTTGGTTTATTTTAAAACAGAAAAATGCTCCGTCTCGCACAAAAAATGGAGTACTCGCGAGTGCTCGCCAAGGATCATTCGGGGGCCCTAATTTTTTGCGATGGTTTTGTACCTATAACCTCCAATAAGTAATACTCCGTTCCTAGTCTCCTCCACAGCTGCTACTAGTGTCGGTCCCAAGATTTCCCAGTCCCTCCCGGCTGCGAAGGAGACTAGTCCTAATTCTTATTACCAAGACTCTTCGGTGGCGGCAGGCAGAGCTCCTTCCAATTGTTCCTGTTTTCACATAGCTTTGCAATCCATGGCCGCTCTTCTCGCTCAATCTCGTCCTCAGTTCTCACGTCGCTCGTGCTGCAGTGAGGAGGCTTGGTACCGAGCATAGTGTCTAATAACTCACTGCATACCTCAAAGGCTGGGGTCACGATAAAATCAATGAAACCTGAAAAGAGGTAGAGTCATGTAGGCATGAAAGGCTTCGATAGTTCTTTTTTATGAGAAAAATTAATCGATGGATCATCTTGATAACAAAAAATCTTAAAATCGATTGCGTGAGCATGGAAAACTGCCTGAGTTCTACTCTGTTGATTCTTAAGTTCTTAAAATGTGAAGATTATCACGGACAACATACCGACTTGACTTTCCGGTATTAGAGTCACTGATCGGTCACACAGCGGCGAAATAGGCAGATGGAGTTCGATTTCCAAATCACCCTGTTAAAAATAAATGATAGGCAAATTAAAGGAGAAGAATTACGATATTTGATATTATTTTAAAGTAGATTCTTACTACATATATAACATTGACATGTTTCGGCATTTCGTGTATATGTTATCCTTAGAATTAGTTAAGCAATTGAACAAAGCATATAAATGGAGAAAGATGACGCATGACTAGCATATATCATAACAATATTAAGATTGCAAAGTGGAAAAAGTAAAAGGACATTTAAACATAAATAAAAACAACTAAGTATAACATAGTAAGGTGTTACATTAGTGATATTTTATGATATAATGAGGTATTATAAATGTATTTTATAATGTGACGAGGTGTTATAGTGATATTTTATAAAATAGGTATAGTGAGGTATTCAGTGATGTTTTATAATGTAGTGAGGTTTTATAGCACTTGATATTTTATAAATAGCTATAGCTAGTGAGGTATTACAGTAATATTTCAAAATATATAGCTACAGTGAGGTAATACAGTGATATCTTAATAAGATATTGAGTTATCATAGTAAAAATATAAAATTGACTTGCAGTATTTTTTGATCAAGTAAATTATAAAAATTTTTTAGGTTTTTTTTTTAACCTGTTGGAAAAACTCCTCCATGAGTCTGTCCGTCCACTGCTTATGTATTCTCCACTCCTTGGCCGGGTTACTAATGTCAGCTACATGTAGCAACAGTTGCAGGCCTTTTGATGTGTCCACAGGGCTGGAAAAGAACAGGTGGTGGGTGGGTGTCAACGAACACGATTCATTGAAGGTCTGAATTTCTTTCACTTGTTCAAATTCTTTCCCAAGTTCGACAGATGAGTAAAAACTTATTGACAAACGAGCGTCTCGGTTAAATGCAGAAATATGGTTCTCATTAAGTACTGGAGGAAAATTAAGTCTGATGAAATAAGTGTGTACCAAAAGTAAAAAACCGGCAAAACTTGGCATTTTTCATCTCATAGCTTAAAATAACGTTGTATAGATACTGATGAATACCAGGATTTTTTCTTGTACTGAAAATTCATATCTTCGTCGCGCGCAGTGAACTGAAACTATTTTTATCTTTCACGTGTATGTGAGGCCGGATATCGGTGTCGCCATGGTTACTAAGATGATGAGCCAATTATAAGAGAGCATAGCTTCCCGCTCAGGCGCGCAGTCTATTTTTTCAAAAGTTGTGTTTTATGTAGGAGTTCTAGTAGTATCTAAAAAAAAACCAGAACATTACATGGCCGCTTGGTGATACGAGCTTTATCTAGCACTCGAAGATAAAATTCGTTATATCTCCCTCGACCATAATGATATAATTCCTTCTAATTTTTTATCCAACCAATATATATATACGGGAATTATTATTATTAATAACCAGCCTCCAGTCACTGTGCAATTTAAAGCTGCAGCGTTCATATTAGTTCAACATCATCACCAAAACTTGTATATAATATGTTTATAATACAAGTTTACTTATTTTTTTTTCAAAAATTTTCTTTAAAAGCAACAATTTTTATGGTATTGTTGGATATTTTACAAAGTTAACTTGTATCTTACACGTTTTCAACTTTGCCTTAAACGTAGTTCAGCTTTTAATATTTGCCGTGTTATTAGGAGCTTCAGATTCAACAACACGACTACGAGTACGTGTTTTTCCCGTTCAATATACTGCGCGTGCCAGAAGTTACGAAGAAGTCACACCATCTCGTTGTGTTGTCAAAACTCGTCGTCGTCTTGTTTACAGTGAGATTTGCAAAAAAAAGTCGGCGCGCGGACTACGGGAGTTTGGCAACACAACGAGATGGCGCAATTTCTTCGTAATTCCGGCACGCGCAGTATGAAGAAGGGGAAATACTCGTACTTTTACCCGTACTCGTTGTCGAAATTGAAGCTCTCTATTAAAATTGTTAATGGTAACATGAGTAAGGTTTAACGCTTTCCCGGGGAAGCATTTTTGATTGGCCTATATATACACCAACAATATTTTAGCTGGAAACTCGCAGCCACCTCCCCTTATCCTCCCCTTAACGGCCTAATACTAAGTCCAAATTATTTTCAAAGAGTTTGGATCCAAAGAAATTCTTTATAAAACTTTGAGATTTATAAGAAATAGAAGGATTTTCAACTTAACAAATAAATAGCTTCCTTCATGTTGTTCTAACTTTAATCAAAGGTGTGTATGCAATAAGTGAAAATCAAGACTCAGTTTGTGACATTAGTGAAATTTGTCTTTTTACTCAAGTTAAATGTTGAGGAGCGAATAAGTTGCTGTTTTATAAGTTATCATTGCCCACATAAATAATTCATGAGGATGGTATTGGACAAAATCATGATCTCGACAATCGAGTCATAGAATTTTAAAAACGGGACTCCGGGTAAATTTCGGGCGAGTATTCGAGATTTTTGTACCTAGCGTGATATAAAATAAATTGTCCCCAACCTACAATTACTTCTTTGTACAGGGTTTTCGGGTTTGCTTTCAAAATGTTTCATACACTTAACAAATCGGCAAAATGTTAATAAATAAAGCAATGAGTTCGGCTTTCAGTTAAAGGCTAGTTTTTCCTGGTTTAACATTTTAAGCTGTAAACAAAGAAGCTTGTACGTATTAAAAATAAAACCATGTTGAATCTTGAGTTTGAGTGCGAATCGAAATTTAAAACGTTCCCATAATAAAAAGAATGTAGCGTGCGATGTAGATGCTACGACCAAGTGGCAGATTTAAATTAAGAGAAGTTACTAGCTGTGTTTTGAAAAAAATGCAGCGGCTATAGGTAGTCAAATGGAAAATGGCGCACGGTGTTTATTGATACAGGTAAAAGCGACCTTTCATAAGTTTAAAGTTTACTTTGGTGTTATTTGATTAGGTCAAAAGTGAAGTAAATATTTTTTGTTTAACACTCTCACGTTTATATTGATTAAACAACTTACAATTCAGACACTGTAGGGCACAGAGAAACTGACTGAATATAGCGAAACGGGCCGCCGGTCGATGGTACGCTGCTGCCAGAAAAGAAATAAAATTTGGTTTTAAATCAAAGCTGGTCGTTTTTGGTTAAATGAGAAAGAAGACAAGACAGACTGGTGGAATGAAAGATTCAGAAGCAAGATTGATCGAAAGCAGCCTTGACGGCTCAACGATAGAGGAGATTGATCTTAGTGAGAAATCTGGCTTTTAAAGAGAAGGTTACCTCTTTATTATTTTAAGTTTGAGTTAGAGGAAGGTAACAACAGTTTCGAAACAGCTTTAAGGCTTCTTGCTATGGCTAACCCATTAATGAACTAAACAATTAACGTTAAGAGACGGGGAGAAAGACCTTATTGCTTCACTGCTCCCCATACTCTCCAATGCAAATAATTTCTCACCCGAAATACATAGCATGCAAACATGCAAAGAAAGCGCTAAAAGGGAAAGGAAGCTCCTCTCCTCCCCATTCCCTTCGCTGTTCGCTACCCCAACCCCCCAACCCCTTCTTCTCAAATACG
>JAOBAT010136253.1:1230-11944 GCA_026413305.1 Hydrozoanthus tunicans | reverse complement strand
TCCCATCCCCCCGACCCTAAAAACATTTGGAGTTACGTGCAGACACAATATTAATTTCTCAGGAGCACCAAACGGAATAAAAGAACTTCTGATCTGATGAGAGGTCGTCGTATTTTTTCTTTTCTGCTCCAAGGGAAAACAGTTGGGAGATGAGTTCTGCTCAGTTTCTTCCCTCCAGGCCAATGTGCTGAGCAAATACGCGTACTGTTAGACTCTAGTTTTAAATTTTCGTTCCGAATCAAGCGCTAGTATTCTCTTCGAACTTCTCTCTCCTTTGGGGTCCTATAAAACATCAAACCCTTAGAATTTCTAAAGTTATTTGTGCACAGAGGCACACAACAATTTTCGTGTTTTGGCATTTTAAAATGGCCGATCTGTCACCCAAAACAATCCCATGAGCCTTTGCGCAACGATTATTCCCTAGTCTTCACTCTTTTTCAAAGTGGGCTATAGAAAAAGAATGTCCATGCTGGTTTCTCTGAGTGCGCGTGCGGGCAAGGTAACACCGCGTGACGTATAAAGACATCTATCTATCCAATCACACGCTTTTTCTTAGACTAACCGGCAAGAAAAAGAAGTACGAGTACAAATATTAATAAACTCGTCTTCATCATCGTGCGGGAGGCCCGAGTTCGATTCCCGGTGCCGGACCCTCACTCAGGGTCTTAAAATAACTGAGGAGAAGGTGCTGCCTTTGCTCCAACATCTGCAAAAGGTTAGACCTTCGCGTCTTCTCGGATAAGGACGATAAACCGTAGGCCCTCGGAGTCCAGTAACTGGGTTGTAAAACCTGTTGGGTTCTCCGACTACCTAAGAGTAGTGAAGCTAAATAAATAAATAAATAAACTCGTTATTGGTTAAAGACAATAACTTCATTGCTTTTTCCTGGACGAATTGGACTGAAGTCACATCAACACCTTAGGGGTTGACAGGAAAGTAATCACGATATCTCACCTATCAGCAGCAGTCGATAGCTTGGTATTCTTTGCACTGGCTTTAGCATGAATGATTGTATCTGCATTCCATGACAACGATCACTCGCCTGAATACGAAGCAACACAAAAAATTAACACTAGATATATCGAAAATTCTCCAGATTGATTGGTTCAACAACCACTCGATTAAATACATTGCAACATAACAAATCAACACAATGTATATAGAGAATCCTCCAGTTTGATTGGTTCAACAATCACTGGCCTAAATACAATGCAACATAACAAATCAACAAGAAGTATACTATAATCCTGCGATTTGATAGTTTCCGTTATCTAATTTTATTGAAGTAACAATGTCAAATAATATAACTGTTTTATTCCTCTTTAACTGAACTAGTGAGACTTAAGCCATTCAAACAAAAAAAACTCACGAGAAAAAGCCGGGAAGTTTCGATGCGCATCTAATAACTAGAAACTGCGCATCTAATATACTAGAAACTTTAAGCAGCGAGGAGAGTTAGGCCGACGATGGCGGCACCAAACAAACGTGAAAAGAATATCTGCACGTTGGAATGCACCTTTCGAGCCACCTGCACGCCGTCACCTTCAAAATTACAACGTGAAAGTAAATTTTGGAGTTCTTGCGACTACGGGAATGACAAACAAAAAAACTTCTCAAATTCCTTTTATCTTTATGCAGGCAGCTCTAACCTTTTTCTATTCACAAAGCGTCACTAGGACAAAAAGAGAGGGCAAAAGCGCCAGATATGGTCAAAAAAGTCAAGCCAGAAAGGTGATTTTGTAAGTCTTCGTCGTCGATGTTGCCGTACTCGTTGCTTAAAGTCCCTAATAAAGCGAGAAGAAAGGCTGCCTTACCGAGAAACCTTTAATCATTACAAGAAGAAACGGTATAAAAACGGATTCCTATCGCACCTGAAAATCTTTCTGTGGTGTTGTGGGTGATGGTGAGGAATTGCTGTGAAACTAAAAGTGAATGGTAAAAAAAATGAAGATGACGTTAAGGGTAAATAGTGAAACTAAAGGTAACGGGGAGGTTAAAAATATGAAAGTAAAAGAACGGTAGGAAATCTAGGTAGTACATGAAGATGACCTTAAAATCAAATTTACGTTGAACATAAAGAAAAATGGAAGTTTGGAGAAATTTTACGATCACCTTTTATGAGCTATACCTTTTTTTTTCCTTGCAAAACAAAACTTAGTTTGAATGTGTTATGAGTGATGAAGTGAGATGTTTATGAGCTGGCATGCAGAGACTGTAAAGATCAGGGCCCGGTTGCACGAAGCCTGGATAAGCTATCCGCCGGATATGTGCTTTCTATTTTATGCAGAAAAACTATACTGAAAGTTACTTGACAGTGTTTAAACCATTACTTTAGGAGTCTTCCACTCAGATAGATAAAATATATAGAGAAATCAAGAAAGAGTCAAACAATCTTTGATTTATTAGTGACGACATCAGCTTTATCAAGCGGATAGCTTATCCAGGCTTCGTGCTAGAGGGCCAAAGAGTTTAATAGTGTACAATGGCGCACACGTACGTGAAACTCATTCACCAAGCTCGCAAACTGTTGGTTTTCCTTCATTGTGTCCATGAAAGTTTTCACTGCTTTGTCATAGCCGTTGATATACGTCGTGTACATCTGAAACAAAAGCAGTTTGTATGGACAGCTGCATGGAATTTATCTATAACAAAATATCGGTAATAAGAATATACAAAATCAGTGAATAGCTTTTTCGCGCGCTCTGACTGGTTCCGAAAAAGCTTTCAAAGCTGTCAAAATGGCGACTCGTTTCGCGACAATCTCGGAAGAGGAAATTCACGAAATAAACCATTCAGCCATTCCATTTAAACACAAAAAAGGGCCACTAAATTTGAGATGTATGTATTCCCCAAGTACGATGAGAGATGTTTTACCCCGGAATTTCAAGAAAATGTACAACGACTAAAGTGAGAGATAAAATTTGGTCAAACTTGACATTCAACAACTCTCACCTGAATTCATTCGACTGATTTAGCATATATATACTAAAACAATTATCCTCCTCAGTGTCGGTAACTAGCGATAGATACTCGGTAAATACCCACCGCTAGTCTCCTCCACTTCGGGGGATAACTGCTTACTATAATGACAATAATTTCCTCCAGTTAAGAAAACAAACGGTACCTTTCGTTTGAACCGTTCATGTGATGCCTCTTTCTAGGGATCCAATCAATCGATATTACCTCGCAAAAACCATTTCCACTTACACGATCGTTTCGTTCGAATACTTTTTCCGTTAAGTTTAAGGTGATAAAAAGTCCTTTGCCTTATGAGCAATGCTATTGTTTTGTAGGCAAACGTTGCATGAAAGAACGAACGTTCGTCGTTGAGTCGTAAAACAAACAAACTTCCTACAGTGTAAGGCGGTAATTGTCGGCGGCGCTGTAGCCTAGCGGTTAAAGAGAGTTTGTTTAATCTTTGGGTCGCTAGTTCGTGTCCCAGTCAGACCTTCCTGATATGTCCTTGAGCAAGACACTTTACCCAATTTGTTCCAGTCGACTCAGCTGTATAATTGAGTACCAGTTCTGCTGGGGACTAACCTGCGATGAATTAGTGTCCTGTCCAGGGGGGTCAAAGACTTTCATCCGCTTAACACTACGGAAATCGGGGAGAAGCCCCGGCCGGTGGGCGACCGGGCTCTAGAAGGGATTTAGCTTTAGCTTGTTACTACATCTCGAGGCCCTCGTCTTAAATTGTCCTCTTTATTACTTTAGCTCGTACATGTAGCTGTAAACAGTAGCCGGTTTGCAGGCACATTTCACTCGTCCAAGATATGTTCAAGTTTATAAAACGCACACTATATAAATTAAGATTACGTATTTTCTAAGTTATGATCAAAAGGGAAACCAACCTTCAGAAAGTGACTATACTTCTTAATAATGTCTCCGATTCTTTCATGTTCGTCCCTAGGAAAGAATAGTTTCAAAAATGAAGAAAATGGTTCCTTAAGTTAAACAAAACAATTTTTTACACTTCTTAAGACAGAAGACGTTCAGGCTCTGTCGTAGTCGGCAATCGCAATGGAAGATAAGGTTTAAATAAATACTACTTACATTAATAGCTACAACAATAATAATCTTAAAACACACTAAACATATATGTCACAATCCAAAAAAATCAAGGCTAATTCATATCTTTCTATATCATATATCAAACGTGTAGCAATTATTGAACAAAATATGGCACAAAGGAGAGAAACTGTTAATGATATTTTCACGGCTTCCTAACCTAAATCAAACTACAAATATTACAAGTATTACCTCTGGATTGTAAATACTCTTGCTATATACGAAACCTGGTTATAAGAGTTAATATTATTGTAAGAATACACGTAATATGAAGTCTATGGTGTAAAATGAAAAAAAAATCAAAATAAAAGAAAAGAGAAACATGACAAGATGATAAGGATAATCGAGGGTTATACCACGTCTTCATTCTTTCATCCAGCTCTTGTAAAAACTTGCAGTCGAGAAAATAAATGTTTCCAAGGTCCTTGAAAATATCGTTCAATACTGCTATTGGTACGACATCTTCCTTCTGTATTGTGCTGAAACACTCCTACAGAACAAAACGAACAGCGAATCAGTAAAAAGTCCCACTGAGAGTTGCGGAGTACACAAAGTTTATTATTCTTTTCATACAAATCTCTTTGAGAACGAAACAACTCGACTAAGCTCGTTCCAGTTAGTTTCAAAGCTTTTTTTGCAAAAACAAAACCTGCTTACCTCGTATACAAGTTTGAGTGCGTGAACAAACGTTTTTTCAGTACTTAGAATCTCGTGGGCAATGTAATAGGTCTTACTCCTCGGAGGGCCTTTCGGCTAAACAAGGGTGATAGAAAATAAACTCTCGTAAGTAACACCTTACTTTAATCATAAAATATGAGGGAAATTAGAAGGGCTACTTTTATTTTCCACAAGTAAAAAGTCGAACAAAACATGTAACTACACTTAATACCATCATAAAAACATACCAATACCATTACATCAATAACACGATCATCAAAACTACCAATAATACGATAATCAAAAACACCATTAACACAATCATCAAAAATACCAAAACACGATCACCAAAAATACCAATAACACGATCATAAAACGTACCAGTATCATCATCACAAAAAATACTAATTAATAACATCATTTAAAACACCAATATCATTATCAACTAAAAACACCGACACAACCATCATCAAAAACACCAAAGAATTATTTTTACAACAAATTCTCAAGAAATCATCAATGATTCCTAAAGCAAAGGACGCTAGTTAACAGGTCAAAACATTATCGATAGACAAACAGCAACTAAGAACAATGCTAACCAACAGCAGCAATAACAACTTACTTGTTTTTGTTGAGATTTCTCAACAGAGTCATCCACATCAGAAGATTCAGATTCTGAGCTTTCTCCGGGAAGGGGAGATGAGGGAATTACTACATAAAAAACGTAAGATTCAGATTCAGAACTTTGTTCGGAAATGGGAGACGAGGGAATTACGACATAAAAAACGTAAGATTCAGATTCTGAACTTTGTCCGGAAATGGGAGGGGCTGGAATAACTCAGAACAAAACGTAAGATTAAGATTTAGAACTTTGTCTACGAAGGGGAGAGACTGGTATTACTACATAACAAAACGTAAGATTAAGATTTAGAACTTTGTCTACGAAGGGGAGAGACTGGTATTACTACATAACAAAACGTAAGATTAAGATTTAGAACTTTGTCTAGGAAGGGGAGAGGCTGGTATTACTACATAACAAAACGTAATATTAAGATTTAGAACTTTGTCTAGGAAGGGGAGAGGCTGGTATTACTACATAACAAAACGTTTTAGATTTAGATTCAGAACTTTGTCCAGGAAGAGGAGAGAAGAGTATGATTTCATAGAAAAATGTAAGATTCAGATTCAAGAACTTTGTCCAGGAAGAGGAGGAAGGGTATAACTGCACAAAACAAAGAGGCAAACGTAAAAATTTAAAACAATAACAATTATGATAATAAAAATAAAAAGAATAATAAAATAACAATAGTTATTATTATTAAATTGTTATTATTATTGGTGCCATTATTACATAAGTTATGTAGAGCAAGCAGTAGTAAAACACAACATACATAGCATGACCTAGCACAACAAAGAAGCGTTTAGCATAGCGTAGAAAAGCATACAAATACATAACTTGAATAAATAAATAATAATCAACTTTATTTCGAGAGGAAAAAACACTAATAAACTTGTGACCCTCAAGCATAGCTTATAATATACTTATAGTATAGTATGGTATAGCAAAGGGTAAAACGAAACATAGCATAGCATAGGAGAGCAGATACGAACAGTCAAAGACAAAAAGTTGATAAAACTACAGAAATAACACTGTTCAGGGCTCGAAGTTAAAAAAATCGTTAGGTTGCTTTTTGGCGACCAACTGGAGAACTGTAGTCGCCAGATGCAAATTCCAAGTCGCCAGTTTGTATAATCAAAATAATGTTCGGGTTCCGCTTTTTGAAAATGTTTGATATCGTTCAGCATGGTGTGGGACACACTCATATAATTTAAATACGAAAATATGAAAACAAAAAAATACATACTTGTACAAAACTATCTTGCCAAGCAAAGACATCCTCTGGAAGCTGTGGCATGAAGATTTCAGGAGCAGACGAACTTTTTTCTCTAAAAACTTTCTGCTTGTACGATTTGGCCCATTCTTTTACGAAGAACGCAAAGCAAGACGAGATAAGAGGTTTATATAAACGTTAATGCTTTATTGTACATCTGAATCATGCAAAATTGAGGTCGCCAAAGTGGCGATTTTACGTCAATATTTAGTTGCCAAGGAGAAAAAAGTTAATCGCTTTGGCGACCGTATTGGTCGCAATTTCGAGCCCTGCTGGTGTTGGTAAATAATTTGTTTGCTAAGCTAAGAAGGAATGCTATTTTTGAACACTGAGTTACCTGAACTTGAATCAGAATCACCGATCTGGCTCAGTCTCTTGTCAGACGGCGGAGGAGGGCGCGGAGGTGGTGGTGCCTTTCTTTTAGCGCTCTTGGTGTAAAGGCTCGTAGGAACCCCAGTCCGCCCTTGAACTGGCGAGCTTGAACTTGCTGCAGTAGTCGCCATCTGTGAGCCCGAAACCTCAGTATTTGGACTATCCATGCTCGACGAGACAGATACTGGGGTGTCCCTTGGTGTAAGTTCTTCCGCTGCCTCCTCTTCAGGACAAGGCTGTGGTAAGGATGGGTTTCTGCGCTTTGGAGTGCACTCTTCAACACTTACTGCCCTGCTTCGTGGCCTTGGAGACGGGGGTAGGCTCTGATAAAACTTTGCACTCGCCACTTTCTCACTAGCTTGTCTTGGTGCTACAGAGCTGACCACTCTTGGAGCTGCAACTGGAAAGGTTGACCGCTGCCCAGAAGACAGCTTTCGCGGTTTTGGTTCAGGGCTGTCTTTAGCCCTGACAGCTGGTTTTGGTGAGGGCATTGTTCTAGATCCTGGAGTTGGTCGTACAACAGGTTCTATACCTGCCCCGTGATTTGCATCATCTTCAATATCATCGGATAAACTTAGCCTTGGTGGTTTAGCTGGAGGATTGTCTTGCTTAGCAAAGCACGCAGTAGCCTCAGTAGGTTGAATTGGCTGAGGAACGGAATAACCATTTTCATCTTCCTTCTCCTCAGACTCTTTGAGTGGTGTTTCTGTGGACACCTTTTCAATGTCGCTACCACAAGTGACAGGGTTCGTTTGTGGCACAGCATAAAGATTATCTTCATCAGAATTCAAACATGGCTGTAGATTATCATTTCTTAGTTCAGAGGAAGGTGGATCCGAAGAACTGTACTCAGATCCGTTCGCACCTTCCGCGTCATTTGTAAGATGTGATGATGGAACAGAATATATACTATCCATAGGCATGGGCATTTCTGACTCAGAAACCTTGCTGGGAGGTGAAGCTGTAGATGACTGGGGAACTGAGTACAACTCCTCGTCAACACCTTGACTGAGTCCCCCAAACGACAGAGACACCTCTGGCTCGGAAGTCTTCCTGGGAGGTGAAACGATAGATGACTGGGGAACTGAGTACAATTCCTCGTCAACACCTTGACTGCTTACCCCAAAAGACTGAGACACCTCTGGCTCTGAGATCTTCCTGAGAGGTGAAGCTATAGATGATTGAGGAACCGAATACAAGTCCTCATCGAGACCTTGACTGACCCCCTCAAGCGACTGGGGCATTTCTGGCTCAGAAATCTTCCTAGGAGGTGAACTTACAGATGACTGGGGAACCGAGTACAATTCCTCATCGCCATCTTCACCGACTACCCCAAAAGACGGATGCACTTCTGACTCAGAAACCTTAAATGGAGGTGAATCTATAGATGACTGGGGAACTGAGTACAATTGTTCTTCGACAACTTGACTACTTACCTCAGAAGAAGCTGTGTTAATCTCAACTGTACTCATTGGCATAGAGTAATCTGACACAAAACTACTGGAGTGGGACTTGGGTACTGAATACTCAGCTCCTGACTCAATGGGTGTAGTTGTTACAGAAGTACTGCTTGAAACTGCAGAAATTGTGACTGGAACATTGTAGTAAACAGGCTCCGCAAAGTCTGACAAAGGTATTTCTGGATCTTTGTCAATGTCTTCATCCTTTTTCCTTCTATCAGGTTTCAGAACTATTTCTTCATAGCCTGAACTCCCGCGTGATCGAGTTGAGGACAACGGCAGCTCTGTGTATCCACCAGCTTTTTTGCTCGTTTGATCTCTCAACACGATTTCTTCATATCCATCTCTGTTGTCTCTCTGTTTCTTAGTTCGTTTTGATCTCGCTGGACGAACAGGATCTCGGACGACTCCCAGCCCATCCTGTTCGTTTTCATCCTTAATGCTCTCCTCCCAACAATCTTCTTCTACATTTGTCTGACCAGCTCCAAACGCAGAAAAATTAACTTGATAATCTCGGTCTGACAATTCAAGTAGAGGTTTAGGTTCCACATACTCATTGATTATCGCAGCTTGACCTACACTACTCTTACTTTCCTTTATCAAATCCCCAACAACTTCTTCGATCCCCTCCGATTCACTCTTCACTGTTATCTTCTCCCTGCGCAAGTTATTACAGCTGTCCTCCACTCCATAACTTACAGACTGTTTTTCTAATTCTGCTTCGGCTGCTGTTTTTTGCTGCTCTTGCAAACAGCTTCCAGCTCCCTCAAGTAAGTTATCCTCTTTATTCCTTGAACCAATTATCACTGTTGTTTCTTCCTCGTGCAAAGAAGAATAACTTTCCTTTAAGTTATGGTCATTCCTCACTGATTCAACTGATGGCACAGTTTTATCTACTGAAAAAGAATCTCCACTTTCCTCTGGGAAGTTATCTGTAACAACTTCACTTTTCACTTCCTCGCTAGAGTTGTGTTCACAGTCGGGTGCCTTTTCTTCACCTGGTTCACTTATAACTAATGCTTCACCATCCTCTTGTGAAAGTACTTCCCCGTCACGTGTTGTTACACTTACATCAGTCTCAAACAAAGTTTCTGCGGTCGGGATCTTGTGTTCTTCTGTATTCTTGTAATCAACAGTATCATGTTCAGCAGATTCTTCTTCCTCGCAATTTGCTTTTTCATCTAAATGCGATTCTTTTCTTTCACTTTCAAGAACACAACCAGTATCATCAATATCAATAGCTTTGCCGTCACAATCAAACTTATCATGTCCTATGACACTTTTAACTTCTTTCAATTTGCGAGTCGTCTCTAATTGTTCTGAATTGTCAACCACAAGGATACTTGATACATCATTGATAGCTTTGTAACAAGTCCGTTCAACTTCATTTTTGAAGTTTACATTCTCTATTTTTACAACGCCATCTTGGGTAAATTTACATTCTTTCGTTTTCACTTCCGTTGCTGTTTGAAGCAAGCCGGCACTTTGCCCATCATTTTCCGTCGTCAACTGCTGTGCTTTCTCTACTCTTTCTGGATCACCTCCTTGGGTAACACCCGTATCCTCAATTTCTTCGTTTACAAGAGGAGTTGCGGGTTCTCCGCCATTTTTCTCGATTATTTCAATTGACTTTGTACTCTGATATTGGTCAACACTTTCTTTCTCTTGTGCATCTCCTTGTTTTTCTTTCACATCCGTTTCTTCTTGGTTCCAGTTTACATCTACTTCTGCAACAGCTGCAGCCTTAGAATCCCCAGCTAAGCTGGAACCCATTTTAATAAGTTCGGAATTGTCATTTGACTGACTTTCTTCACTAGCAGTAATCTGATCTGCAACCAAATCATCTGAACCCTCGACGTTATCTCTCTCTTTTGCAGTTTTTAAGTCTTTTTCACTTGTAGATATTTCAACGACAATGTCTTCACCACCACTAGAAGGCAACGAAAAGCATTCTTTTTTTTCCAAAATAGAAGTAGAATTACAACAAACTGTTTCGTTTTCAACAGTCACTTTAGAATTTGGCTTAATATGCTCAATCCTTTGATTTGAGTTCTTTGCAGAATCTTGTTTCAAACTTACTACTTCGTTTTCACCTCCAGTTACAATGTCTGATCGTTCATCAATCCTCGTTTCGGCTTCAGGATTCGTGAATAAGTCTTGAGTAACGTCAGGTTCCGAGTCCGCAGCACTATCCAATGGCTCTTTTTCCTCGCTGCTTTTGAGTTCTTTTTCTTTTCGATTATCGCTATAAGATTGTTTGTCATT
>JAOBAT010136242.1:0-11944 GCA_026413305.1 Hydrozoanthus tunicans | reverse complement strand
GACCGTCCTGCCTGGCGTTCGATGATAAATTCGAGTGTTGCTGCTTTTGAAGAGTGGCGCATCAAGGAGAAGGAGGAAAGGAGGGGAAGAAGGATAGCCTCCATGAATGCTGCCGCCCAGCCTGAATCAGCCCCACACACTCCCTGCCCCCACTGTAACAAACTGTTCCGTGCAAGGCTTGGCTTGCTTAGCCATCTTCGTACCCACCCCGTCCCCAAGTAACTCTAAGTGACTTGAGGTCATGGTCACCCTCACTTGTGAGAGACGAACGAACCGAAGTATGTTGCGCAAAGAGAGACGTTCTTCAAGGTTAAAATTCCAATCCAGTAAGGTATCTCAGCGTTTTAGCGGGATACACGGAGGTTTAAAAGAAATATCAACATCGTATTTCTTCCCTTTATTGTGGCACAAAAGTACAAAAGTAGCAGTGCTTTTTAAATAAACGATTTTGTTAATCGAAGTCCTGATCTCATCGTTATAGTTCTAAATTAGTTGCAATAAGACTCGACTAGTTCGCTATACCTTCAGATTGCCCGTATTGATTTCATATATGAATATGAAAATTGTAAGTACTGCAAAATTCTTAAAATAAAGGTACAAACAAAGTATTTGTTGTTAAAAGTTCTTAATCTCTCAAGCATTATTTGTAAAATGCAGTAACTAAGTAGCCTTCAAGTTAATCTACTCGCGGTTAAAGTAGATTGTTTTCTTTGAGTTTCGAGCAGAGCAAGGCAATTTAAATCTTTATGGTTTGGTTTTTGTTTATCTACAGGACTTTAAACCAAAACGTACCACAGCAGAGGCCAAGAAGCAACAGCCAAGCGGAAAAAGACGAGGCATTAAAAACGCTGCGAGATGTCATCGCGTTTTGTTTGATGCCGCCAATCCCAACTTCAGGTTTGTTGACAAAAATAAGCAAACCTTATAAACGAATAACGTTTTATTTTGTAATTGTGAAATTGTAAGTGGATCAAGTTTGCTTGCGACTTCAGACCTTTCAAATCAATTGGTTTATCCGCTTAAAGGCTCTTAAGTACGTCGATGAAGTCTCCTAAAAATCAACGACAGGTGGCATTATTTAAAATCGCGGGCCGTAATCTTGAAGTTTTGTAAAGTTACACTTAGCCTTTCGAGAAGATTTGGACGCGCGGGGAAACAAGGCGCGGGAAATGGAGCCAAAACTTCAACAAATGCTTGCTACACAGTCACTTTTCAAACATTCAATAAAACATATTCAATTTGCTCCGGCGAAAGAATTGGGGATGGGGTGACTTCACTTGGAGATGGGGCGATTTCACTTGGGGATGGGGCGATTTTACTTGGGGATGGGGTGATTTCATTTGGGTATGGGGCGATTTCACTTGGGGATGGGATGATTTCACTTGGGAATGGGGCGATTTCACTTGGGGATGGGGCGATTTCACTTGGGGATGGGGCGATTTCACTTGGGGATGGGGCGATTTCACTTGGGTATTGGGCGACCTTACTTGGGGATGGGGCGATTTCACTTGGGGAAGGGCGGTGTGATTTCACTTACGTATTGGGCGACCTCACTTGGGGATGGGGCGACTTCACTTTTTACCTCTTGTGCCATACCATGCGATTGCATTAAGAAACGACAGTCCTTTCAAGCACTTTCTATCTCTTTGCTTTGTAGAAGAGTATTGCGCTGAGGAAGAACTTGGAAGCCTGGTAATTAAAGCTTTACAGTCAAACCCAGACTCCCAAGAACTAAAAGAAGCGTTGATCAAGGAGTCATGGACTGGTGAGTAGACACCCGCCCCAATCAAGGCGGGGCTATCCCAAAGAGCTATTCGAAAAATGTACACCAGAAAGGCCGTGTTGTTGTTAAATACTCTATCGTGATTTTTTGTCAAACAGCTCAATAAGGATTATTTTGAAAATCGATTTTTATTGGCACTTTCGAGTTCTTACTCGCCATCAGTTCAGTGAGAGTCCCGGGAAGCTGAACGACCCGAACCAATCAGTTTATTCAATCGCTCTATCCAGACACGCAACGCCAAGGAACACGTGTATAAGTCCTCGTTTAAAGGTATACATGTATGTTAGAGGACAGACCACAGCACGGGATGGAAACCCCGCTCTTATTGATCACTGTGAGGGTTCTTTTAAGTTCCCCGCTAGGAGTCGAGAGACTAAACCAGGCTTAACGCCCCTGTCTATGGACGGTGTGGCGAAAGAAGGCCGCAGAAATGTTCAACCCTCGGTAAGGTCGGGAATCGATACACGGGCTTTACACTCGGCAGTCAGGGATCTTAACAACTTATAAGCCAAGCACGCACACAATTTGCCATTTTTTGCGAATTTCTTTTACTCTATTTTTTAAGCCACTCTTTCAGCTGTGTCCGTGCATATAATTCACAACTAGAGCTTACTAATCGCTTAGAGGGGCGCCATGTTGCTTTCTAATCGCGGGCATGTGTGACGTCACAGCTTCTGAGCGCCGATCAAAAGGCGAAAGGATCAAGCTTAGCGCGTTTACATGTGGTTTGTGATTTTCTTTGTTTTGTTGGTATACAAGTTTTATAACGAAACTCTTGCATATTAGTATCAAAAAGACAAACGCGCGTGCTAATGTTTCTTTCACCGTATGGTGTCATGGTGTTAAGGCAGTCACATTGCAGGCGTGGATATGGCGTAACTCTCAGCGACAGTCTCATTCTTTTTGAAACTTATTTCTTAAACGCACCGACGACGAATCGCTACGAATTGTAAAGTTTGGAAATTAGTTTGGTGTCCAGCTTCCCGTTAAGATTCGTTGACTCAAAAAGTCTGAATGGGAAAAAATCTAGCAGAAATTGGCCATGTAATTTCTTCGCGATTACTGAGTTCGAACGTGTTAAAAATAACCCTTTTTATCACAGGGGAAGCATTTCTTGGTTCCGTGGACAAGCGAAGACTCGCTAAGGCAGTTAGCGACGTGGTGAAAAGAAGATGACAAACAGTTTATACCAAGGTGTCGTGTTTGAAACTGCATGGCCGACAACAAAGTTTCTCTTGAACTACAAACTGAAAAGAAAGAAGTTGCTTCGTACAGCGATCCGAGTTTTAACCTCCGTGTCAATCCGCTGGCCGGAAAACACACGTATTCTTTTGCTGCAACAAGTACTAGTGAACCGACAGATTTATATACTTTACTTGGAGTGGCATAGATGGATTTACTTCGTCATACAATTGCCATTGGTCCTTTTACTCTCATCCCTAACGGAAATCACTTTTTATTCACGCGTGGTTTTAATAACACTGTGGAAAATCCTGAGCTTTTTTAATCCAACTTTCTAATGCGGTAAGAACCTGGTTTTGAAGCTTGCAATTTTTGTTTCTTCATAAGAAAATCTTAAATTGATTTCAAACCGCTAGATTTCGAAGCAACGAAATTTTTAAAGAAGTTGAATGTTAACTTTGAGTTTTTAATGTAGTGTAGCGTTTTCCCGTAACATTATCAGGAGAGTGCTGAGTATTTTTGTACATAGAAAACTAGCAGAATAACATACACGTAGACTGATAAAGCTTTTCGGGAAAAGATTGTCAATATGAGATAGGCAACAAGACCGCGTTATGAATACAATTCAATTCGGCACTTGCGTCTCTAAACGAAACCTAATGCCTGGTACTAGAATGCCGTAAGCGCTGTTAGAAGAACCGCAGAAAGTACTGGGGCTAAGCCTGGGATGGCTAAGTACTGAGTACCTCCGTTGCATGCTTGTTTCCATTTATGGTTATAACCATTAATATATGGCTCATCCTTATAGTGGTCATGGTTAAGGACTGAACGGTTCTAATATTTGATCATTGTTGTCAGCAACGTGTATAAAACCTGAGATAAAGAAATGTAAGGTAACCAGTGTTAACGTTAGACTTTGCTCCCACTGTGCTCTTCCTCTCATGCGTTAAACATGATATGCAGTAAACAAAGGCGCGTGCGTTATAGGACGTTCGCCAAAGGACTTATCAGTACGCACGTTTATCAAAACAAGGGACTGCAAGCAATTTAGTAGCTTTGCGTTTTTCAGCCCTTTAAGATACCAGGCTCTTAGTTTAACACAGGTTTTCCATTAACACCCTTAAAAGTACTGGACTGGCTATTTAACCCCTAAAAAATACGACAGTCATATACTTACCACCCCAATTTAGGGGGTACTCCCGTGGGGGGGGGGGGGGAAGCTAACCGACGTCACTTCGTAGTCAACTGATAATATCTTTCTTATGTTATACAGTTTTATTATGACTGATCAGTCGTTTGTTTCAGCAAATCTTACTTGCATCTAAGTGAATCGAAGATGTGTTGAGAACTAGTTTGTATTGGCTACGAAATTACTCACCAACCTAGGTTATTGAAACCAAACCAATTTGTTACTATGGAACTACATTTACATTTGGTTTTTTTCCGAAAGAGTGGCAATCGACGTAACCGATGATTTATCGGAACTATTTTGGGCAGTCAGCCAATGCAATGGGAAGCAAATCGCAAGCTTGCATGTGATAAGTAGATAACAGTTCGTGCAAACGGCTTGGGCAATGGGCCCGATGTATCTTGCGGTAAAATATTTGTCAATACGTGGTGAGCTACGATCGGGAAAAAAATAAAACCTGGCAAAAATCTTTTAGTCCTCCGGCGAAAAATCGTGAAGTGTACATGTGTTTCGGAGCTAAGGCAAAAGGTGAAGGTGATCTGCTGAAGTAGGCAGGGAACCAGACAGACAGTTGTACATCGAGTTTAGTTGGAGCCGCTACCTTGAGCAATAAACGGCTAGCACGTGCAGCTCAATTATTTGATCTGAGCTTTTTAAATGAATAAGCTACATCGTCTTTGAATCAGCTCTGCATGAAAGTCGATCTGTATACCCTGGTCTCTAATATCAAATTTCTTGGCCATTGCTTTTTTGCTCTTAGCTTCTGAACGTGAAACTGAAAATATTTTAGAAACTTTACTATTTCAGTAACTATATTGGTCAAAACCGTAATACTGGTGTTTCTTCTTGCAAAAGAACGAAAGGTTGGGGTTCCCTCATATTTTCAGTGATACGGGACTTGGCCACCAGGTAGTTCTTAAGTTGATACATGCATTGATATTTCCCTGGTTGCTTTTATACAATAAAGAGATCACGTTACGTTTTGGCTTTTTATATTTTGTAAGAGTGGTTTCATGTAAGTATCACAATGTCACGCGATTCAAGAAATTATCCCACCCCCCAACCCCAGGCAAAAAAATCCCTGTTTCTGCCGTCCCTGTTTAGCTAGGAGTCTTTCTGTTATCTTTTGCAACAAAAAACATTAGTTCAGAATGTAACTCATTTCTCCCAGGTCAATGCCAAGTATCTGCCGTACAAGGAATCTCTTGTTGTTGAAGCGCGTCGCGAGTCCGAGGGCATATTTATGATATTTGCTTATTTGCTCATTGTTTTTATTCGTTCCTTTATGATAATATTATCTAAGAACAATTTTATAAGAACAACGAAGTCTAGGTTGGCCAAAATTTAGAACAGTTTAAGAACAAGCTGAGGCTCGAAATATATATGATATACGCTTCGCAGTTCATAACCACTGGAAATCGTCTCGGGGAAAACGACTCGGCAGCTGGAGACGAATTAATCTAATTCGTTTTCCAATGCATGTATTGCAATACCTAAGACTTAGTTTTTCTTCGATTCAAACCACACATAGAAGTAAGAACAGTTTAAGCAAAAAACTAAGAATAATGAGCCTCGGCCAAATTTACTAATTCTTGTAAAAAAAGAAGCTTGTAGATTAGTAGTTAGTGGGAAAAGTTCAAAGCAACTGAAACACAAATGAAACAAATCAAATTATTTTAATTAATTTTCGTTGATTATATTCAGTAAATTTAAAACTGGTTTGTAATGCAAATTCAAAGAAATCAAAAGAGCATGCACGAGTAGAATACATTTTCTATTCGGGGGATGAAGCAGAATATCTCAAACCTGAATATTCATGACCATTTCGGAATATTTTCCAAATATTCATATCCCAGAGACAAATATTCTCAAATATTGATATTCCCTGGTCTGGGAATTTTCCGAGGCCAAACATATGCGAAATATTCATATTCCAATATTCCGCTTGATCCCCCAATTTCTATGCACTTTGTTCTATTGCAAACGAAAGGCAGTGACTTCGTATTCTGACCTCAATTAACTTTTGCACTTTCTGTTTCTTTTTTTTTTGTAGCTTTAATGGATTAGATTTTAAAAAAATACCAGCACACTCTTTATTGATAAACAAGTATAAAGAATCAAAATTTTAATTTTAATTTTAAGATGGCGTGTGCGAACGGGACACGAGGTACAATGTACGGGCACACTTCCCTTTTTTTAATCAATCACAATGTCTATATTAGTTAATCATTTGAAGTTATCTATCTTTAATAATCACTGCTTAACGAACATTCAGTCACATAAGGCTTTGGGTTTTGAAATATGATATACAGTCTCTTTGATTTTACTAATACTAAATGCAAATATGGGCGAATTTCTGCTGGTGTATTCATTATTGAGATTATTCTTACCAACAAACTTTGTCAAAGCGGAACGTCTTAGTTTGAGACCTAAAAACAAATCTTTGGCTCAAATGACTATTCATGTATAGATATTGGATTTACTATGTGACACTTTTACTAGCAGTTGACTGAAAGTCTCCCATATCCAGCTATAGTTGTCTGTTTAATTAACGGTTGACTGAAAATTTACCACAACTAGCTGAAGTTTTCTAAAAGACACTTTTGTGAACGACAGATAACTTTACAGGTAGAGCCAGACAAAAACAAATGACGAACCTGACTGTAAAACTGTGTCCTAGAAGTGTACTAGAATAAGTAAACCGATAGTGTATTAAAGTCCCTATAAAGCTTTTTTTACTTCCAGATGAAAAGTAGAACCCTTTTATAAAATAGTAATTTTCAAAAATAAAATTTTTTTCGCTGTTCCTGTTACATTTTTTAGGCTTGGAGTGTGCAGTGATGACGTAGCAGGAGGCGTATGACGTAGCATGAGACATGAGCCAGCGACAATCTTTTTTCTCTCAAAAATTGGATCCTGGCTACAATAGTCACTTTGTTATAACTTTAATCAATGACTTGTTTCCTTGAAATTGTTTGAAATAAAAAGTTTTTTATCTTTTTTAAAAATAGAAATGAATTTTTTAAAACAAAACCCACACAACTCACTACTTCTACGTCATAGGTTACCTGAGTCCCCGGCCTGCTCGGTCAAAATTTACATTCAAATCTTTTTTTGATTAAAAAGCATACCTAGAAGTTGAAGCTTTTTTTGGTTATTCGAATTTTTGGCTCATAGATGACAACAGTTTTAATTTAAAAGCAAAACAATAAGCTTTATAGGGACTTTAACATTCTTTAGGTTACGTTGATAGTCACTTGGTACACCAAAAAAAAGAAATAAAGCGATCTTTTGTGCTGTTTTTTCTCATAGCCTCCATTTCAAATCATGTCAATTCGTACTTGCATTTCTAGAAATAACACTTGCTACAAGCTCGGCTTTCATTTTTCAACTCGACACATTCGTGGGCCTCATCTCTCAAACTCGCTTTTTCCACCTAGTGTAATATAACTTGCTACATCCTGGTCTACTTTTCCATCCCGTTCGTGGCCGTTCTTGTCTCAAACTCGCTAGTTGATCATCGAGTATTACAACTCGTTACATCCTGGGTTGATTTCCATCTCGTTCGTGGCCATTCGTGTCCCAAACTCGCTAGTTGATCATCGAGTATTAGAACTTGTTACATCCTGGGTTGATTTCCATCTCGTTCGTGGCCATTCGTGTCTCAAACTCGCTAGTTGATCATTGAGTATTAGAACTTGTTACATCCTGGGTTGATTTCCATCTCATTCGTGGCCATTCGTGTCTCAAACTCACTAGTTGATCATCGAGTATTAGAACTTGTTACATCCTGGGTTGATTTCCATCTCGTTCGTGGCCGTTCTTGTCTCAAACTCGCTAGTTGATCATCGAGTATTACAACTCGTTACATCCTGGGTTGATTTCCATCTCGTTCGTGGCCATTCGTGTCTCAAACTCTCTAGTTGCACATAGAATATTATAATTTGTTACATCCTGGGTTTCTTTTCCCACCTCGTTCAGTCGGACATTCGTGTCTCAAACTCGCTATTTGCACCTCGAGTAGTACAGCTTAGTACATCCTGGGCTGCTTTTTCTTTATTTTGTTGCCATTTCTTTCTCAGACTTACTACCAGCACCTCGGGTTGTAACTCGTGCTACACCCTAGACTGCTTTTCCCTTCCCGTAACTTGCACCCTTAGACGTAGAACTTGCTATATCCTGGGTCTCTTTGCTCTTGACGTTCGTGGTTGCACCTCGGGTAGTTGAACTTGTACATGTTACATCTTGGGCTGTCTTGCTTATCCTGTTCATGGCCATTCGTGCCTCAACTCGCTAATTGCACCTTGGGAGTTAGAACCTGATACATCCTGGATTTGTTGTTCGGGGCCATTGGTGCCTGAACTTGCTACTCGTACCTCGGGAGTTAGAGCTTGGTACATCCTTGATTTTTTTTCCGATCTCATTCGTGGCCATTCCTGTCTCAACTCGCCTCGCACTTCAGGTAGCAGAACTTAGTTCATCCTGGGTTTCTCGTTCGTGGCCATTCGTGTCTCAACTCGCTACTTGCACCTCGGGAGTTAGAACTTGGTACATCCTTGATTTTTTTCCGATCTCGTTCGTGGCAATACGTGTCTTAACTCGCTACTCGCATCTTGGATAGCAGAACTTGGTTCCATCTGGGTTTCTCGTTCGTGGTATACACGGAACCAAGTCATTAATTTTAGTATGATATAACATGTTATAATAAAACGTTAATCCAACAAAGATAACAATCCGTTCGAGATAAACGAAACAACGGGTCCACCCACTAAGCCTCCTATTAGTCCACCGACCACGGGAACTGGTATAAGAGCTTGGCCAAGGGCCGCTCCAATGGAACCACCAAAAACGCTCGACACACCAGTAACTCCTCTTTTGATAACCATATCGTCGAACGTTTCCTTGTTGATTTCACCTCTTTCCTTCTTGCAATAAGCAGAGTAGACGTCGTCTGCAAATGAGAAAGCTTCTAAAGCCCCGCCTATTGCCAAGTTTGTGGCCATTGCGCCTAAGACTCCACTTGTAGCACCTGAAACGGCTTCCTTTGCGATCTCTTCCCCTGTTGATTGTACCAGTTGACTTGCAGTCTCAGTGGAGGCAACGGCAGCACGTCCACACCCTTGGGTTCCTCTTGTTATCACTCGTTTCCCTAGTTCCCTACCACCGCTTCCGACTGCATATCTTGCTACTTTATGTCCACCAGTCCTTGCCATTTCTCTTCCAAACCCACAACTTGCGCCTCGAAAGGTAGAGCTCCCGGTTCCCTGAACTGATTTTCTCACTACGTTCTTGGCCATTCCTGCCCGAAACGCACTATTTGATGCTCGTAGAATGGAGCCATCAACACTCTCCACTGTTTTTCTGCCCATGGTCGTTACTGTCTGTGTCCCAAACGCACTGCTTGTGCCTCGAAAAGTAGATGGACCAACACTCCCCACTGTTTTTCTGCCCACGGTCTTGGCTGTCTGTGTCCCAAACGCACTGCTTCTGTCTCGAAGGGTAGATCGACCAACACTGTCCACTGTTTCTCTGCCAACGTTCGTGGCTGTCTGTGTCCCAAACGCGCTGCTTCTGTCTCGAATAGTAGAACCACCAACACTCTCCCATGTTTTTCTTCCCATGTTCGTTGCTGTCTGTGTCTCAAACTCACGGCTTGTGTCTCGAAGTGTAGATCGACCAACAGTCTCTATTCTTTTTCTGCCCACGTTCGTGGTTGTCTCTGTCCCAAACATACTGCTTGTGTCTCGAAACAAAGGACGAGCAACACTCTCCACTGTTTTTCTGCCTACGTCAGTGGCTGTCTGTGTCCCAAACACACTGGTTGTGTCTCGAATAGTAGATTGACCAACACTCTCCACTGTTTTTCTGCCTACGTTCCTGGCTGTCTGTGTCCCAAACGCACTGCTTGTGTCTCGAAGAGTAAAACCACCAACACTCTCCATTGATTTTCTGCCCATGTTTGTGGCTGTCGGTGTCCCTAACGCACTGCTAGTGACTCGAAAAGTATTTCGACCAACACTCTCCCATGTTTTTCTTCCCACGTTCGTTGCCGTATTTGTCCCAAACGCACTGCTTCTGTCTCGAATAGTAGATCGACCAACACTCTCCCATGTTTTTCTTCCCACGTTCGTTGCTGTCTGTGTCCCATACGCAGTGCTTGTGTCTCGAATACAAGATCGACCAACACTCTCCACTGGTTTTCTGCCTACCTTAGTGGCTGTCTGTGTCCCAAACGCACTGCTTGTGTCTCGAGGAGTAAAACCTCCAACTCTGTCTACTGTTTTTCTGCGAACGTTCGTGGCTGTCTCTATCCCAAACGCACTGCTTGTGTCTCGAAGAGTAGAACCACCAACACTCTCCATTGTTTTTCTGCCCACGTTCGTGGCTGTCTCTATCTCAAACGCACTGCTTCTGTCTCGAAAAGTACAACCACCAACACTATCCACTGTTTTTCTGCCTATGTTAGTGGCTGTCTGTGTCCCAAACGTATTGCTTGTGTCTCGAAGAGTTAAACCTCCAACACTCTCCACTGTTTTTCTGCCGACGTTCGTGGCTGTCCGTGTCCCAAACGCGCTGCTTGTGTCTCGAAGAGTAGGTCGAGCAACACTCTCTACTGTTTTTCTGCTCACGATCTTGGCTGTCTGTGTCCCAAACGCACTGCTTGTGTCCCGAAGAGTAGAACCACCAACACTCTCCACTGTTTTTCTGCCAACGTTAGTGGTTGTCTGTATCCCAAACGCACTGCTTGTGTCTCGAAGAGTAGAACCACCAACACTTTCCACTGTTTTTCTGCCTACGTTAGTAGCTGTCTGTGTCCCAAACACACTGCTTGTGTCTCGAAGAGTAGAACCACCAACTCTCTCCACTGTTTTTCTACCAACGTTCCTGGCTGTCTCTATCCCAAACGCACTACTTGTGTCTCGAAGAGTAGAACCACCAACACTCTCCATTGTTTTTCTGCCCACGTTCGTGGCTGTCTCTATCCCAAATGCACTGCTTCTGTCTCGAAGAGTACAACCACCAACACTCTCCAATGTTTTTCTGCCTACGTTAGTGGCTGTCTGTGTCCCTAACGCACTGCTTGTGTCTCGAAAAGTAAAACCTCCAACACTCTCCACTGTTTTTCTGCCGACGTTCGTGGCTGTCTGTGTCCCAAACGCGTTGCTTGTGTCTCGAAGAGTAGGTCGAGAAACACTCTCTACTGTTTTTCTGCTCACGGTCTTGGCTGTCTGTGTCCCAAACGCACTACTTGTGTCTCGAATACTAGATCGACCAACACTCTCCACTGGTTTTCTGCCTACGTTAGTGGCTGTCTGTGTCCCAAACGCACTGCTTGTGTCTCGAAGAGTAGAACCACCAACACTCTCCACTGTTTTTCTGCCTAAGTTAGTGGCTGCCTGTGTCCCAAACACAGTGCTTGTGTCTCGAAGAGTAGAACCACCAACACTTTCCACTGGTTTTCTGCCTGCGTTAGTGGCTGTCTGTGTCCCAAACACACTGCTTGTGTATCGAAGAGTAGAACCACCAACACTTTCCAATGGTTTTCTGCCTGCGTTAGTGCCTCTCTGTGTCCCAAACACACTGCTTGTGTCTCGAAGAGTAGAACAACCAACACTCTCCACTGTTTTTCTGCCAGCGTTCCTGGCTGTCTCGATCCCAAACGCACTGCTTGTGTCTCGAAGAGTAGAACCACCAACACTTTCCACTGTTTTTCTGCCTACGTTAGTAGCTGTCTGTGTCCCAAACACACTGCTTGTGTCTCGAAGAGTAGAACCACCAACTCTCTCCAC
>JAOBAT010136231.1:0-11946 GCA_026413305.1 Hydrozoanthus tunicans | reverse complement strand
TGTACAAGTTTTGCAACTTGGTGTTGTATATATAGAATGAAGGAAATCGCCTCTCAAGTTTGAGTGATCAGAAAAAGAATTCTGAGTCACTGACGGGAATCGAACCCGCAACCCTCTGATTACCGTAATAACATACGTTCACACTTACATTGATATATTTTATGTACAAATACAAGAGAACAAAACGAAAACAAGAACCAAAAAAAAAAAACTGGCAGGGCTTTCACAACAGCATTGAGCCAACAACTGTGGACCCGTGCCTCGTCAAGCCCGACGTTTCTGCGGTGTTTTAGTGACTAGTCAGTTAAGCATTCAATTACCTCATCACTTGTTTTGTTCTTCCTTGTAAACAGTTAATAGTTACAAAAAAGTTACTCGTTTTGTTCAATAAAATCGGCAAACCTTGATACCGTTTTCCGCTTTGTTTCACGTGATGTGCCTTACTCAACGAGATCGCAAATGGATAAATGGATAATAGCAGTCAATATCCATTGACACTTACGATAGAGTCAATTATTTAGTTTCTTATTTTCTTTTATTATTGATAAAAGAAAATGAGAAACTAAAGTTCCCGGCTTTCATGTTAGCTTACCAGATTCTTGTCAATTATCAAGCATGATTGACTATTTTATTACAAACAAGCTGTCACGGTCCGACATGTCTGTTGTCTTCAATTTTCTTTACCAACGTTGTGCATAATTCAAAGAATTCCGTTTGAAAGCTAAACAATAGCCAAAAGCAAAAACTTAAAAGTGAATTCTTACATCAGCATCAAAATTCCAATCATGCAATTGTGGATCAAAGAGAAATAGCTAACACTTCAAAGTATTCAGTATGCAAGGCAAATTGGCATGCTTTCTCGCTTATTTGAGAATTAAGCACGATGACACCTATAGACTACCTGAACCAATCGGCTAACTCCTGACAGATAAGCACTATGAGTGATCAATCGATTCAAAAACAGAGATTTCTAGACAAATCGAGGATTTGATTGTGCAAAGAGACTTCACTTGAAGTTAAAGACCAGTTTGTTTTTGACAAGCGACCTTAGAACAAGTTTTTAAAGACAAAATTACAGCCACATCGATGACTATATAGAATTAGATTTTGGCCCAGTTAGGAGGTGAGCAGAAAATCGAGCATATATACAAGGCGACGTCCTACTATGAATTAATTTTTTGTTAGTTTTTTATTCTTGGTTAGCAAAGACAAGACTTAATTCCAGATAAAACTAATTTCTTTCATACGTGTTTTTTACGAACCGATGATGACAAGCGTTGTATAGTTATGCTTAGAAAATCGAGCTCAATTCTTCCTAGACAAAAACGTACGGTGCCTGGCAAAGATCCGTCTTTGGACCATTACTATGTGTGTGTGAACATGAATTACCGTTTCACCTTTTTTGACATTTCGACATAAGGACTTACGGGAAGGACTCAAGGTCCCCTTCGAGGTCCGAGAAGACCCATTTGCAGATTTTAAAGCAGAGGCAGCTACTTTAAGATCCTGAGTAAAACCACAGGAACCGGAAATCGAACCGGGCCTCCCGCATGAAAGACTGGTGCCTTACCAACTGGCCCAACCAGGCAATACGCAGCTCCCTTTGCATTTATCAGCAACGACAAAGACGACTTGGCTGTCAACAAGAGCCGAATAGAGTCTGTTTTGCTGATATTAATTGATAAATGAAAGGTCGGTATTCAAAGAACTGAAACTTAACAATTAAAGAGCCGAACTTCTCTTCTTTTATTCACGATTCCGTTAATTCTGTCCACTGGATCGAACGGAAGTATTTTACACTTGGAAACGAAATAATATACTGTATCCGTCAAACAGTGTCCGCAGTATTGGCCGTGTAATGTTTGATACCGCTATGACTATGTCAAGATCATACAAGTAAATGATGTGTTTAAGTCTCTTTTTTTTTCTTTTTCTCAATAACACTCATCATACGATCTTGTATGATTTAACTTTAATTCTCTTGAAGACATTTGTATTCTCCAACATTGACAAAATTTTAACGCCCCGATATATGGACAAATGTTTTCTCGCAAAATTTCAGAGTATGCAAAATTACAGCTGCTCGTATTGTTTCACACCGTAGGCAAACACTGACATCAAATTAGTATAGCTAGTAGCTAGCTTACTAGCTAAATCCTGTCACGAGCAAAGTGGCTTATTGGGTTGGCGCTTATCTCCGGTTTCTGTAGTGTTAAGCGGATGAGAGTCGTTGACTCCAGTCCTGGACAGGACACTAATCCATCGCAGGTTAGCCCCGGCAGAACCGGTACTCACTTATACAGCTGAGTCGACTGGAACAAAGTTAGGTAAAGCGTTTTGTTCAAGGACACAACACAATGGTCTGACCGGGGCTCCAAGTCGCGACCCTAGGCGAACATGCTAACCGCTCAGCCACCGCGCCGCCGACCGAGTTAGTCGAGTGCTGCGAAAACTGAACAGAGAAATGTTTTTAATCTGATCAATCTACTAATTTTCTACTCAACTTGAATGCCTTCATGTCTTTGATAATGTTGCGTTGGTCTTTTCATCCTTACAATATAAAAAAAGAAAGATATACGGCGAATATATAACAACTGTTATAGAAGCAATAAAAGCAAATATTCATAGAGTGTGAGTCTTACAAAAAGCACCAAGAAGCCGCTGCTTTTGTTTATGGCTTATATTTCGCATTTTAATGAAGTTGCCACCGTACGGAAAACAGCACAACTCGTTCGAAAGGTGCGTTTTTGTTGTTTTTTAAAACAATTGTGAGGAGATGATTTTATCTCTCTCGGTATTGTTTGCCATATTTTTGATGACAGCACTTTAAATCGCGCAAGTCCATACTTGGTCCTAGAAGCTGGTCTGTATAGGTTTTGATTAGCAGCATATCTTGTATTATATTTATGAATTTTAGAAACAGGCATAGTTAGTTCTTGAAGTTTTTGATTTTGTATACAAGGGAAGATATTTTTAATTTGAAGATGTTTTCAAGTTTAATAGTTCCTAGGATTGTATAGTATGGAGTAGCACTCTCTTGATCATTTGCAAAGAAAATACATCGAATGCAATTATTTTGCTTAGTTTGGATTGTTTTTAGTCTAGACTGGTTAGCAGTACCCCAACTCATTAGGCCGTAGTTTAGATACGGATAAATAAAACTATAGTATAGTTGTTTTAATGCATTCATAGAGAGGAAGTATCTGAGTTTGTATAAAATTCCTATATTAAAATTAACTAGTCAAAGGAGCAAGTATTTCAATTTACAAGCACCAAATTTTGTTTAATTATAAGTAACAATCAATATAGCATGATGATCTTGTCTTTAATTAACGCTTACGCGTTGTGAACGTTGTCTAGATATCAGGGCTGGGTTGTTCGAAGGCTTGTTAACCTAAAACCTAGCTATATATATAGGTTAGCCGAACCAAATTTAAACTTATTTCTTCTCTAAGTCCTTCAAGGAAAACTTTACGGTTCTTCTAAAATGTTGTTTAGATTTTCCGCGTAAACATTTTGTCAATTTCAAAATTACAGCTTAAATAAAAGAACGTCAGTTGAACTTTTTTAAATCCACCACAGCGAGTTACTGTTAATTGGCCTTTGAGTTTGAGCAACTGTTCCCTGAGTAAACTCAGCAACTCCTTCTTCCGTTTCGGGTTATTTATCTTACAAACTAAACGTAAGATTTGATGTGCAGAAGAAAAGAAAATTGGAGCACAGACTGGGTGTTTCTTGTTAAAGAACATTTCGTCAAGACAATTATTTCATTAAATCATAAATTCCAACCCAAACGCCTTCAAGATTCAAACTTTTTGCTCGACTTACCGACCAACCGTCACAAGAGACTGGGCGAAGGAAAACGAAACCTTTCATTGAGTTGGCCTGCTTAGAACTTTTTAAACCTTGTTTTCTTTTTAATTGATAAAACGGCTCTTTTACTTCTGATTTAGCTTGCATGCACACAAGCAACACATAGCTAGCTTAGGTATTTTTCTGAAACAATTTTGGAAGCTTTTTATCTAGCAATATTTGCCGACAGAGGTTCCCTGTTTAATTTATGTGCCACGTGTGAGTTACATCTTTTCTCGTCTAAAATGATTTAATAAATGAAAGTTGACACTGAGATTATTTGCCTTTCATTCGCACACAACGTTTTTCAATTTTGAAATTCAAAGTTTCAAAAATTTATTTTTTTTGTAACTGGAGATAAGGCGAAAACAAGTTGAAAAAGGGAATTTAGTTTACAGCAAACCTGACAAATTTACAAATTCCTTTGCTTGGCTCTTTATTCATTATTTTATTTTCATCTTATGTAATATCATCGCCAATTTGGATTAGGTTGTAACTAATTGTTTATAATTTTAAGTGGCGATCCTCGTGCAGTCTATAGCATGAGCAGTTGCATTGGTTGTTTGTCGTAGAGAGCTATCTTAAGCCCAACACGTCTTTACAATCAAACCCCTCAAGAGGGACAGTCACCCAGTTAAGACGCACACCTCTAACAAACGGACATCAAATCTTGGTCCTTGCCGCGCGTTTTCTCAGTCATTTACTGTACTTTAGTCTGTATGAGACGGGCACCTCTCTAAGACGGATAGTTGGGGCACTCCTGAAGGTGTTCGTCTTACAAACTGTATTATTCTATATAATCTTTGAATATTAGCAGATCCGTTTATACTGAGGACGCCAAACCTAATAACAGTTTCTGTTATACTTACAGATTTGATTTTTCATTTTCTATTGGAATATAATACAGCTTTCTATACCCTACTCTTACTAATTCTTGCGAACTTCGCCGACAACGGGGTGTTAGTTTCGGGTTTACCATAAACAAAATAACAAAACATGTCTTTCTTAGCCCGGCTCTTTCTCTTTCTATTTGGGAAAAGCAAATTTTAAAAACTAACTGAAACTAAAACGGTAATTTCTAGAACTTATTCGTCATGTAGGTTGCTTTGGTTGTTTTCAGTAACAGAAAGGTTTTGAAAACTTGTTATACAAAAATGAAAAACATTATCTTATTTGTAATATTAACGTCAATTTAAACCATAGAGAACTATCTTAAACCAAATAAGCCTTTATTATTCTTATCTTGAGTATAATAACAGATCGGTCTGATACGGAAGCAAAGCTAGTGATTTGTTCAGTTAGACTCAACTCAAGTTTGATATTTTCTGCTGGAATCCGATACAGCTTTCTATACCCCATTCTTAATAATTTCTGTCGTTTTCGCAACTTAAACAACATTGTGGGATGTTAACAGCAAACAAAAAAAAATTGTCTTCCTTAACCCTTTAATAAATAATTTTCATTTTATATGCGGAAAAGCCAATATAAAAACTAATTGAAACTAAAACGACAATTTCTAGAAATTATACGTCATGCAGACTACTTTGTTTGTTTAAACAACAGAATTTTCAAAAACTTGTTTTACAAAAACGAAAAACATTGTTTTATGTATAACATCATCGCTATTTTTTATTAGTTGATGCAATCCTTGTACATTACAGAAAAAACAGTTGGTTATAAACCATAAAGAGCTATCGTAAACGACTTTATCATTATCATCTTTACATAATAATAGTTCTGTCACAATGGACGTCGAAACTAATAACGGTTTATGTTATAATTAAGTTTGATTTGATGTTTTCTGTCGGAATCTATTACCCTATTCTTATCCATTCTGGCAATTTTCGCCACTTAAACAAATTTGCGGGGTGTTAATTTGATTGACTACAAACCACGTGTCTTCCTCGGCCTTTAATAATATATTGTTATCAGTTGGTTTATGAAAAACCAAACTAAACTAATTGAAACTAAAACGGCAATTTCTAGAAATTAGACATCATACCGATTGCTTTGTTTGTTGAGATAACGTATATTTCTTGAAAGGTTTTCTACAAAATTGAAAAATACTCTTATGTTGTATCATCGCTGACTCGAACTATGTGTATGTTGGTAACTAATATAAAATATTTAAGTGGTAATCCTTGTGCAATACAGCAAAGGCAGTTGGCTACCATAGAAAACTTGCAAAACTATTTCCATCAAAACGACTTTAAAAAGACATCCAACAAAACAAATTGATTTCAGTAAAAAACTTTATTTGTTAAACGGCCAAGTTTTCACTTGATAATGGCGTCGTGAGTTTTAAAGTAGAATTTGTTTTCTTTCTTTATCTTTTAAAGCTTTTTAATGCAAATATACCTTTTAAAAATTAAAAAAATTAATGCTCAAAACTGACGTCTCAATATTGCTAACATCATTGTAAAAAATATTAAAAGAAAAGCTGTATCAATTTCTAAAGAGAGTACAACTTCTTTGAATTGCAGTCAACCTTTACAGCGTACGGTTCACTGTATTCCTGCCGGCGAAATTCTGCATTTGTGGTGTGGGCGAATTAGTTGGGGATTTATAGATTTTTTAAGAAGGTTTTTAGGGATGGGGCTGTGTTACCTGTGTTACAACCCGATCCCCAAATACCTTCTTAAAACCCCCATAAATCCCCAACTAATTCGCCCACATCACAAAGCAACGATCGTTTAGTGTGACCTTTATTTAAGAGCAAAATGTAACACGGAAGAAGATTACGAGGACGAATTCTGTGCTAGTTACTGACAAACCGCAAGAGAGCTCAACTGAACGGAAACACACACTTCGAGTGGTAAGCCTGTGATGTATCCGCAACTTAATGCAAAAACAGCTAGTTGTTTAATTACGAGACAGTTTTATTGAAACAAAAAGCAAAGCGGCTATTTTTTTTATCATTTTTTAACTGTGATTATTTCTATGTATTTTGAGTAATTAGACAGGCAAAGAAAATATTTTCGTTCTTTGAGTTCTTGTCGGGTAGCTGTGCAACAGGCATTGTACGGCAACAGATAAATGCACGGACGATCACATTGCCATTCGGGGTTTCCTTTCTGAGATCTATTGCGCCTATCTATGGTTTAGCAAATGAAGTTGGGCAGCTAAATTGAATATCTTACAAAAGTCGAAACAGAAAAATCCGCATAGCGTGACTTTGATTGGAATGGGGATGGTAGGGAAGGGGGGGGGGGGGGTCAATGAGTGCCATAAGAGTGAAGAGTGTCCGGGGCATGCTCCCCCGGAAAATTTTGAAAAAAAGGACTTCTAACTGAAAACGCTATAACTGCGTCTAAACTTATAACTTGCATTAGAAACGGTAATCAAGATTTTCGTGAATAAAGACATTTTAGACAACAATATGTGCTGCACTAGTTTGTTTGACGCACAAACAAACCTGATACTAGTTTAGTATGATGCGTGTGTAACTACACTGAGAAAATAAAAATAAACTCTTTTAAAAGGAATAGCCTGAATTGCCTGTCTCCATGAAACTGTTTGCATCTCTTCATGCATGCTAACAAATTTCTCATTCACGGTAATGATCGGACACCAACAAGGAAGCAATTTGTTTATCGTAATTACCCTGTCTTTACCTAAATTGCTTCCATTCAGAACATATCAGTAGGAAACAAACAGAAACTTAATTGGTTTTTGCTATCATCTATAAATACACCCAACAAACAGGCTTGCAGCACAACACGCTTCTTCGTTTTACAAACAACACTCGAAGTCAGTTTAAGCAAGAAACAAGGTGCGTACTAACTGCAGTTAGTTTGGAAGCAAAAAACAAATATTGTAACTTATCTATATTTTGTTAAAAAGAAATACTTAAAGAACTTTTTTAATGAATAAAATATAGTATATTTCTACGCTTGGGTCGAGTCCTATCGTCCTTAAGCGTAGATGTCACTGTTTACTAAAAAGTGGCAACAGTCGAAGAAATCAATTCGGCTCATATTCTCATGGTAGGTAGACCTATATTAGAAACAAATCGCTGCATGATTCGTTTGGCTCAATATCAACCTATATTGGAGAAAATCGATGATAACAGAATTTCGTAAAATGACGCTTATGGACCTCAAATTCCCCTCAAACATTCTAAGACAATAAAAACTACGAATTATCGAAGAACAATACTTAAATAAAAAGTAACAGCAATTTAGGCTTTTCGTGTCTGTTTATTAACCCACAGTAGTTTAATTAAAGCATTATTCAAGTATGTGCTACACAAAATAAGTGGCTGAAAGTCTGGATTTCGGAAGACGAAATGTTGTTCTTTTCAAATCCCCAAAAGGGGTTTTTGGGGAAACAATTCAGCGCGAAGAAATCGGATTTCGAAGGTGGATAAAATGCGCCAATTTGGCGGTGCATGCCGAGATACCATGCATCTTAATCAATTCGATATGTGCTCAAACAAGCACAACTTGTAGTGTTTCTTGCTGCACATTCAACAAAAAGACAAAATTAGAATGAAATGATCTTGTCATTATGTTACAGGACCAAAATTAAAGGTCTTCAGGTTATAGTTATACTAACTTTCCTTTCGCTTTACCATCTGTTAAACTGTTTTCAGGAAACTAGAATGTTGATTATGCTCCCATTTCTAAATTAAGGGGACTGAATAAATGTTTCTTTTTTTTGAACAGGGCAAATCAAGATGAAGATTGTGGTAGTGTTTGTGGCACTCGCTGTTCAGCAAGCAATGGCCATTGGCTTTGGTGAGGGTTCAGTGCATTTTTAGGGTCACTCTTTGATCTACCTTATTAATCGAAAACTAATATTTCGTTAACTTCTAATTTATTTTAGATAGCTGTAAGGAGCTTTACGATGCAGGGTGAGTATTCAAGAAATTATTTATGTAAGAACATAAAAAATGCCTACATAGACAGTAGTCGTAATTTTTTTTTATTCTCCTTATAAGAGCGTGTAACGTCGCTGAATATCAAGATCTCGGTTATTTCAATTAAAAAATTTTTGTAAATCTTTCGAAGCTTCCGTTTTACAATTACAACGAAAGGAAAAAGTTGTTGGTTTCAGATTAAAACCTATTTTATGAAAACTATTGCACAATTTTGCTCGAGTTGGTTTTCCCAATTTTGTAAAAAAAAACTTTTTCTTGCACGTTAAAAAATGGGCTTTTCAGAATAGTTTTGTTAAACAACATGGTTAAAAAAAATTAACTTCGTTTGTTGTTCCGCAGAGCAACCGAACGGCTGAAAAAAACAGGGTTGCGTTCCATATCTTTTGAAGTTTTAGAATAACTGCCAAACCAGAAAAGCCTGTGCTTTTGATAAAATTTAAGTATTATAAATGGTCCGTGTAAGAACGAGAGAACTTCCCATTGTTCCACAGCATTTCGCTTTCCCCACACAAGAATGTCTAAACTTTTATACTGAGAATACATCGACCAGTATACAACACAGTTTTAAAGTAAAAAGTATTGAAATTCTATTTTAAAGCAATGTTTCTTTTGTGCTATAATATTTAAGCCAATGATAGAACTCCAAAACAAAAGCGAAGAAAATCTTTATAATTCAATGTTCCCCACATAGAATTTTTCATGAATTTAAAAACAGAAATGTTTCAATTAGAAAAGAACGAGTAAGCGGACTGGAAAGAAATACATCAGCTTACTTATCAAGATATTGTCCATTTTTAGCCAATCATATCAACAGTTTAATAATACCCCAATTAGCACCTTTCTGCATTCCACTGCGGTTGACCTGCCTAGTTCTTACTCGGAACGTTACTTAATTAACTAATAGTTTAATTTGTTTTTTACTTTTTGGAATTAATTATCATACAAGTGTCCCAAATCAGGGATTTTCAGTACCTATTTAATACAAACTTATTTTACTAATATCTGATATACTACAGTCAGAGTGTCCGCACATGCACACTTCTCATGTTTGCAGCATGCTGAACTTTTATTTTTTCAGCTAGTCGGTAGAACAAAGACATAATACTGCGTACAGTCGCCTAAGCTTGCGAACAGGCCTTGTTATTACTGTCTTTTCTCTCGCAATGTATTCATACCAGCTGCACTGATACATATACTCATATTTTCCATTGATTTACCTTCTGCGTTTGTTTTTTGAACAATCAAGCCAAGAATCAAATATGCTAATATTTGAGCAAATGAATACTTGTTGCAAGATATATAGTAGTTGTTATTTTTTTTTTATAAATACATTTGAAACTTAGTGTGCGATGCAATGGAGCTTACAAGATGAACTGTGCCAAAGTTTACTGTCACATGCAGCAAATCAGGGGCTGCGGTTCTGGACCCTGGACACTAGTGATGAAAATCGATGGCAGGAAGGTATGAGAATAGAAAACAGCCACTCTATCATTCTCGTCCCCAGAGCCCCCTCGCTTCTTATCGCGGGGCGGGGCCTTCGCACGAAGAGGTTTGGGGACTCGCCAGTGGTAGTTATAGCAACCCCCATTCAGCTCAAGTTGTGTTTGTAAATTCTCCCAACTAAAGCTTAAAAGTTTCATTGAACAAGTTTGGGCAATTTTGCTTCTCATCATTCTTCAGTAGGTTTGCCTTGTTTGATCAATTCCAAATTCTCATTACCAACTTACCAAATGTCTTATTTTCTACAAAGGTGGTTGTTGTAAGGAGAAAGTAGTTGTTGGTTTACTAAGCTTGAAAGAGTTAATAATCTTCCCCTTTTTTATTAGAATTATGAGACCCTTTAGGTTTTAACGTGTTTCTTAGTTTGGGTTTGTTGCCCCATGCATTACAGAAAACAATTTCAGTGTACACTTCTTTGTTACTCAATGTGCATGAACGGATCAAGTGTTGGGGTATAGAAAAACTGGCTACGGCGAAACTGAAAACAAACAAAAAAAATTGAAAAATAAAAAAAACATAGTAGTCTTTAATTAAGTCATAGAGTAAATACAGTCGGGCTAAAATTAAACCTATATGTTTTTCAGACTTCAGTTGATAGTTTTTAGGGTAATTCTAAAACCGATAGGTATTTTTTAGGGTGCAAAGTTTTAATCTCTTGGTATTTTTGTGGTATTTTGGGAACTTTTCCGACGGTCATCCCTACCCTTTTGACTCCGAAGTATCCCCCCCAACCCCCGGGGAAGCTATACAATAAAACTGATTAACAATGAAATCTAAAATCTGGATCTGAAATCACATTTTGGTACTGTTTATGATTGCAGGGAACCTTCAAATACGATTCCAAGTTCTGGTCAAACGATAAAGAATACCGTCCTGGGAACGGTGCTACTGGGTTCGATGACAAAGAGACAAAGCTTTCAGCATTCTCAAACACACCTTTCAGAAAAATCTGCCTTGGAATGAAGCAAGGTAGGATGCTGAGATTCTTTAGCCTGAACGTTCACGCCAGGTCCCTGCGCTCCTTGTTTGCTGACGGAAAGTTCCGACCAGTTAGAACCGTGAAACGCTCCCAGTGGCTTGGTCTCCTCTTCCACGACCAACTGCAAGCTAACTGCAATGAGCAAGGCTTCAACGTTGGGGGCAACCTCAGGATCGGGATAAGGGGGAACCAAGAGAACAACTGCAAGTCATGCGACTCTTGGCTTGGGTTCGGTAGCAAAATGCTGCATAACACGTGCGGCAACTTTGCCATTGCAAGATGGAACCGCGGTAAAGGTGCAAATATTAAGGCAATGGGCTACATTCTGATTCAGTGAAAAGATTGTCACGAATCATGACAACAGTTTCTTTCCGCTTGTAGAAAATAAAGCATGGCAAAGAACTTGTAGAAGTTAGTGGGGAATGAAGATTGAAATAAAGCAGTTAATTGGAGAAAATGCGTCTGCTTGTTATTTTGCGTTGATCATTCTTTTACTACAAAAGCTTGTCTATTTCCCTATGAAGATACAGTATGCTGTATGCACGTTTACAACGATTGTAAGGAACAACCTTCAGGGTAGTGTTTAGTTTGAAGCAATGATAATGATTAAGAGAAAAAAAATTGCGAATCATTTTTATAAAGCTTAAATTTGAGTAATCAGAAAAAATTCTGAGTCACTGACGGGAATCGAACCCGCAACCCTCTGATTACCGGTCAGATGCTCTACCCACTG
>JAOBAT010136209.1:0-11947 GCA_026413305.1 Hydrozoanthus tunicans | reverse complement strand
AATGGAAAACTTAGAAAACTTGGAAAATTGCGAAGCGTTGAAAGGTGCTGCCGAACAGGCGCTCGATCAAGCGTCAATGAGGCAGGAATATTTCTTTCACATGCCCTGGCATCAGCCATTAGCTTTTCTCTTGGGTGCATGTTGTTGAAGAACGCATTCGACAGGCAGCTTCGGCCGCAAACAAAATGGCGGCAACGTGAGAACAGCATTCGCTTTTTCCTGACATGCAGTCACAGTGCGCCGTTATTACTCCTCCAGTGCCTTCGGCTAATATCCAGGATTTTAATGCTGGTTCACTTGCTCGTTGAGAGTGATTTACTTATAAATTAAAGGCAAAACTCGTTTTAACATGCGTGCATACAATGAGGAACTACTGTCACACGTAACTTAGCCTACATCTTTTGTTGTATCCTTTCGCTTGAATCAAAGTGTAAACTTACCCTTGTAAAGACGACTACTGTATTTTTGGTCACTTTCTTCATCATCAGGGTATTGACCCAACCAGAGATAAAGAAATTATAAGCACCTGAAGACTTGTATGCCTTTATTTCAGAGTTTGTTGCCCACGAGGGTTGTAGGATCAAGTAGTTTACAATGTCGGGGTATTCGACGGCAGGAATTAATGCTAAATCCTCTCTATAATCACTTTTCTTCAAATTATATGGATCAAAGCCGACCAGATTAACTTTTTGTTGGTATCTCTGCATGGTAGGGCCATCTAATGTGTAATAATATTCTGAAAATACCGGACAGTTGTTCGAAGAAGCCATATTTGTTGTAAGTTTTGGGATTTGTATGTCCTCCAACATGGCCGGCGTCGATGACGTAACCAATTTTTGTCACGTGGTTGCAAACGAAGAATAAATGAATCATGAATTTGAATCATGAAAAATGAATTTTACCCCCCCCCTCCCCCACCCCCTTCAAATTTTTCTTTAAAGTAGAGTCCAGGGCCCAATCCAGATTTTTTAGCCCTCAAAGCCCCGGTGAACAAATTCACGAAAACTCCCTTGTAGTCGTGTGTATGTGTGTGTATAGTATCTTAAATTTATCAACACATATATTGACCATCGAAAATGCAAACATTGGTTATTTTATTTAACTTTATACGAAAAGTTGTGTACACAAGATATCAGCTTAGTCAAACAATCGACGTTTCACATTGCGTGGTCTCATTATAGGTGTTCCGTCGCCAAGTTCGGGCAAATCTCTAACCACGATTATTTTCAGGGGAGAAACGGGGGCACCCCTTGGCACCACATCGGGTCGTTGTTGTTTATCACCTCCGGACTTGATGTACAACTTTCGGAACCTTCAATTGACTCCAGTCGAGCTTTTAAATTGTTGTTTTCTTTTTCGAGACTTGTCAGTCTTGCTAAAATTGTGTCGATTAATCAGTTCATTGCGGTTTTCGCGTTGTTGTCTTCCTAAAACATTAAAGATCATCACGAAATCAATCTTGTACTGTATACTTATAGTAATGAAATAAACTTTCAACCGGCAGTACATTAAAAAAAATTAAAGAAAGAAAACGGGTTCTTACCTGCAATATTTTCTCTTCTATCATGATAGCGATTTGGTTATCAATCTGTTTGACGATAAGAAATCGAAAGGCATACTAGAAAGAAAGGATAAGATACGGACAAATACTTACGGTTGCCATCTGTTTTTCTGAATTAAGAATTTTCTTAATAAAAACTTCTTTTTCCTTCTGTGCCTCGTCGAGATCGCGTTTGGAATAACCAGAACTGAGATTTGAACTCTTTATCTAGAAAAGGTGACCAACAGTCTATTATGCAATTTACAATAGTAGCTCCACTCCTTAGTCTGTGACAGCTGAAACCAAAACCAACAAACTGAAATGTTTAAGAAAGGTGTGAACAGAACTTTTAACAGAAAGAAGAAAATGGCTGTCAGCAACATTAGTTTGGTCACTAAACCCGTGGATAAGTTGTGGCTAGTCCAATCTTTCAAAACCCATCCCCCCCCCACCCCCCTCTTCCCCAGTTTTTTTCGACAGGTCCCCCAACTTACCATAAAACTTAACTGCTATGTACCATTAGCCAAGGAAACAGTGTAGCTGTGAAAAAGACTCAAAATTTCCCAGTATTTTCAAAAATCACTAAAAATCAAACCTCTTCAACTATTGGTAATAATAATAAATTCTTATTATTGATATTATTATTATGAAACACCTGGTTTGCAGTAGATGGTCCATACATGACTGTTTCGACGGGATCCATATCACCATGCTGTTGGCGGAGATAAGCGTGCATAGCGGCCATCACGCCTGTCTCTGTCCCTTTGATAAGCCTCAAACGACTAGCAATCGTTCTACTTTTGTAGAGATATTCGAAGTAAAATCGCCCTATTAAATCCGGGTCTCTGTTACTCATCTAAACCTTAATCCACAGGAGTTTTCTGCTGCACGTATCGATGCAACCATAAACTGCGACAGGAAATGTGCTGTTTTGGTAGCCCATCATTTTGTCATGTCCGTCTAACGAGTGGACCCGATTACTCCCACGGGAGGTAAAACGACCCTTCTTCTTCTTTTTAAAGAGCGGAGCTCTTTCTTCTGATGCCTCTGGGTCGATGTAAAACATAGCCGCATGGACCAAGTCCCGCGGTACTCGCAAACTATGTACTTGCCTTAGCTTTTGGTACATTGCTCTGTACCCAAGCATTTTCCCGGGTCCATCCATTTCCCGTCTAACGGTATCCACCACTTCTTCAACAGCCACATTTGAATCTGTATAACTAATGTCAAAACATCTGAAGCGTCTATCCAGAGAGCTCATACTCCATGCATAATGACAAATCTCTTTCCATGAAGTCGAGAGTTTCTTGCCGATGAAGGCCTTGCTTTACATAGCGAAGTAGTATCTCTTTCAAGGCGAGATAGTTTTTTCAACCATCATTTCTTCTTCTCCCAACCGCCATCTCCCCCGAGGTGCGAGAGACTGACACTTTATAAATCGCTGTTTCTGTTGCCTTTGCTGAGTTAAATGGAGGCGCAGCAACAGCAAAGAACACCGCTGACCACAAAACACCGTGGGCTATGACAGTTTTAGGCCACGAGTCGTATTTTTTTTTCAACTGAATACAAGTTATTAATTTTTTTTTTCCAATTCGATTTAGTTTCTATTTTTTATTTCATTTCAGTTTACAATTTTTGAATTGATTTTGTTTTGTTTATGTTTTTTTCAGTTTGTTTTAGACAATTTTTTTCAGTTGAACTACGTTTACATTTTCTTAATTAGATTCAGATTACGTTTTCTTACAAAGTTTTCAATTTTTTTAGAAATAAAGTATATTTTTTTTAAAAAACAAAATATAATTATGCAAAAAAGGATAAAAATCCTATTGGAATAACAATTTTTTCAGCAAAAAGAAAACAATTTTAAAATTTAAAAACAGTGGTGGGGGGGGGGGGTACAGTTGAGTACTTTTATCTAGAGGGACGGTAAGCGTTTTTGTTAAGCCCATAGTTAATTAATCCTTAAGTAAGCCAAACAGCATTTTATTTGCATCAATTTTGCGTACTTTTCTAACATAAAAAAAACAGTTTAGGTGGATGGGCACCCAAAATAACTATAAAGAGCTAAACTAGTAGGGTGCCCAGAGGAACAGCAATAAAGTAAAAGAAAAATACCGCACTTGCTTAACTGCTCTATAAGCTGACAAAAAAGAGAACCATATTTTACCCTTTCTTTTGAGTTCAGGCTACAGTATATCCCAAATTTGACATTTGACTTAAATGAATTCTACCTGTACAGTGTTGATGCAAACGATTTTGTTGACATTCAGTTCCAGAAGTGAATATGTCCCATATTTTTGCACAGTGGCCCATGCTGTCGTTCCTGCCATCTCCTCCGAACACAAGCTCTGTACCTTTAAGTTCGTCGATTACTGATGTTGCGTGCTTTTCCCACACCTCCTTAACACATTTGTGCAGATACTTTGCCAGGTGCCGAAAGTAGGTATTGGGATGAATGCCCGAGACTCCCATTAGTGACGGATAACACCCTAAGTGTCTTTCTTGGTATTGCCCCAGCAAACAAAATAGAAGCGGACAAAAGTATGTTTCCCGCTGGCATGCCACTGATGTACGGCTGGCTCACGTCCATCGGGTCATCTACATCCCCATCGTCGCTAGTAGAGTACTCTTCCTCGTCGCAAGAGGCCGGCGCCGGTGTTAATAACTGGCATTGGATCCCATTGGAAACCGTAGTCTTTTCCACTGGAGTGACCTGTGTACCTAGATTGTTTAAAGAAAGTTTGTCTGAATTTTATTTTTAGCGTAAAACGTGACAACATTTTGCAAATGGGCTTTAAACACCCAATAATATCTTTAACCGCGATATATATGAAGAAATAGAGTTTGTCTCAAAAATTAAAATTGTGATTTATACTGATTTAGTGCGGGCGTCCAACACATCAGAATCGAAACTTTATTTGTCGGATTTGAGGTATCGGCCGGGGAGTTCATTTCAAAAATAGTAACGTAGCGTGACAAGAAAGTTGACGAGAGAGTCTGATTTTTACAAACCTTTACTCCTAAACGCGCTACGGTGCTGAACTGTTACGTCGACAAAGGATTTCTGATTGGCGACTTTCGAACTGCAAGTCAAACCCAACTCCTGGTTTTCGCTTTCAGCAGCAGTCGCGGCGTCGATCACGGCCTGTGTTTCAGATGTTTGTGGTGTAGTACTGGTACATGCCGCTTCAAGGACCTTGAACAGAAGTTGTTGTACATGTATTTATTTTGCATTCGAATGAGAGTTCTTAAGAAAAAAAAATTAACATACCCTTCGACGTTCTCGCTTTTGATAAGCAAATCGCGATTTGGGAGTAGCAAAAGGACTTGCAGATGATTCATCGGATAACTGCTTGTACGACTTTGTCGGCACAGCTTCCGGTTTCAACCTTTGTTTTCTTGTAAATTTAAAGACGCGGCGAATCAAAATAATGTTTACAGTGTTTTAAAAGAAGTTTATTTCAAAACTGAGTTTAAACATTGTACTTACTTAGTGGCAAATCCAAGCTCTGCTTGTATTGGACTATTGATGTAGTCTTCCTGGTTAAAGTGCCGAGAACACACGCCAGTATTATTTATCTGCTCCGGTGTCTTTTTTGCAAACCAAAGGCATGTCGTGTCCACAAAGTTCACCCAAAGTCTGCGTACCTTGGGATCTTTCGGGAAGTTGTGTACTCTACAACCATTTTTTGAATTAGTACTACAGACATAAACTGCACAATGTTTTCCCATTTCAGCTTTCGAAGTTTTTCGAATGACCTCGCTTTATTTAGTGTTTCACAAGCCTTTTTCTAGTGGTACCGAATGTCGCTAGCGTTGCACAAGTCATCTTATGACGTCACGCATATTAATTAGCAGTTTCGCCACTACCAAAACAAACCATTACAAAATTCGTTATCGGTCGCTCATCAAGGCGTGCTGATTAATAAAATCCCTACAAATCAAAACTAGACACTTGTTCCTAACCAGAGAAGAAAAATCATTTCACCACGGTGCTTACACTTTAACTATAAAGGTATAGCTCAGTTAAATTACACTGTTTTGAAGCAAAATGTCTTGAGAGAATTGCACGATCCTAGACCTGAACCTAAAACCTTTACCGTGAAAACATCTCACAAAATTAAGAGAAACTCGAAAAGCTATACCATCCATACCAAACCTCTAAGTAAAAATTATCGCTTAGTTTTCAACAAACGTGTTATCGAGTTACCTAGTTGCAGGAGTTATCCATATGGGTACAAAATAACACGCCGGTACATTTTTCGTTAAACATTTTTTATTACACACGTACGTTTTTTACAATTGTTGTAACTGTCTCTTTCTTTTGCTTTTTCAAGGGTGTTTCCTCTTCACGCATCTTGGACATCCTTGCTTCAAGAACTATTTCGAAGCTCAGACGGGTTTAATCCTTTTACCAAAATGACCATTGCTTCCACTTGCAATTGGGAGCCTTCGAACCATTTTATGGTTGGCGACGAAACATGAACCACTCCCTGGTTTCTTTAGAGTGGCTGACATGGATCGCATGTCGGTCAGATGATTATACCTTTCACTTAAGCGTACTTCCAGTGGCGTCAAACTCTCCTTCAGGCTGCCCTGACATTTCCTCCAGTCAGGTCTGGCTTCAAACTGGCTAATCGTCAGAGTCTCTGTCTGTCCAGACCGCCTTTTGTTGAATGTGATTAACTTTGCCAGAACAGCCTTACTAAGGTTGCACCAAGAGGTTACAGGTGCAGTTGATTCGTGATCCAACTGCAGCCGCAATCTTTTAACCTTGGTGTCGAGGTGCGCCTCCAGCTTCACCAGGTCCTCAGCCAGGGGCAGTGTGTCAATTTTATTGTTTTTTCTGACCCATTGAAGCAATGGACCTAGAAGACATCTCTATCCACTCTTGGTCCAGTAGCTCGAGGAAATGGTTTGCGCATTCTGTCTTGGTTTTGTCTTTTTGCCATAAACCAATCTTCGAGCTAGCATACTGCAATGCCGCAGGCTATGCCCAAGTTTAAGCTCAACTGATTGTTTTGCTACCTCAAGGAACTCATCTTCAAATCCTGCATGTCGTTGGGTTGCAACCACGATATCATCAAAAAATGACGTGTCAAGGCAGGATGCCAGATTGACGTCCGGCTCACCTGGACGTAATTCGTGAAGTAGGCGTGCTAACTGCCTCATACGCTGCCTGATGTAGCTAGCTTTTGCAGCACCTACTTATGAGTATAGCGAGGAGCCGAACTGACGATTCTTGGTATCCTGCCTTGCAATTTCTCCAATCTCGTCAGCAAGGAGACCCTGCAGCACATCTCTGAAGAAGCCCGGCGCACGTTCTTTGCCACTTTGCAGTAACAACCATCCTTCCAACAGGGCTTTTTCTCCGTCTTATTTTGGTGGAATCTGCAACGTTTTTTTATGGCGCCAAATTTCTTCTTTTACAAAGAAGCCTTAGCAGGAGGAAAGAGTCCAGCATCCTTTGTAACGCTGGGCGTCGGACCACAATTAGTTCTCCTTCCCCAAGGCTCAAGCTCAGCTTCATAGTGACACAAGAAAGTGGCATTATAAGACTTATTTAATATAACTCTTCTGCACAGATTTTGAGTGACTTAAATACCAGGTTCCACCACCTGTTAGAAAACCTGGATCAGAACTTGATCGATCCATAGTCATTTTCAGATGCAATACACAATGCTCGATCTCCCCTACAAAACTGTTGGGGTTTTATTGACGGGACACTGCGACCATGCTGCAGACCTATTACAAACCAAAGAATTCTTTTTTCTGGACACAAGCGTGTGTTCATGGTTTGAAATTTCAGGTAGAGTACAAAAGGCCTTAATCTAAAAAAAAGGTAAATCTTAGTAAATCAAAATTGTATGAATTATTCTTGTTCAATGGAGCACAAACAACCCCCCCCCCCCCACACCCTGAACCAAAACACCAACTTTTCTCAGGAGAGACCACATCTTGAGTACGAAAATAAAACAATTGCCTTCCTCCAATTATTGCTGATACAAAAATGTTGATATTCAAATATCAAAGGGGGAAGGGAGATTCAGTACATAAGACTGTTTCAGATGCCTTTTGTCCTTATAAGAGTCCCCCTTTTGCCACTGTGTAACAATTTTTAGACCCACCTCTCAGTATTAACAGTCCCACCCAAGCCTGCCCCTCCTCTTTGTGATATGAAATGAACTTTCCCTAAATCAAAATATCTAATTCAGAGTGTTGTTTGTCCAAATGGTCTAATTGCAAACCTATATGGTCCAGTTGCTGGACGTCATCATGATGGTTTTATGCTCTTGGAAAGCAATCTGTTGCCTCTTCTGCAAGCAAAGTTTAGAGCTCCAAATATTTTCACTCCATATGGAGATCCTGCCTACCCTCTCCGACAGCATCTACTTGCACCTTATCGAGGAGCAATGCTCACACCTGCCCAAACACTAATCAACAAGAAAATGAGCAAAGTGCGAGAATCTGTTGAATGGACATTTGGGAAGGTTGTACAATATTTTGCTTTCTTGGATTTCAGAAAGAATTTAAAGGCCCTTTTGCAACTAGTTGCCAAGTATTATATAGTAGGTACCCTTCTGATTAACTGCTACATATGTCTCTATGGTAGTGTGACTCCAAATTACTTCTGTCTGCCACCTCCTGACTTAGATACATATCTCAGTAATTAAAACTACCAAACTAGAAAGTCGTGTATAAACATGGTTTGTTTATTAAACAAGGTTTTACTACATGAAACTCAACATAATTTATTATGATTTACTGAACTGACAAGTTTCAAATACGTGCCTTAGCCTGCCTTCCTCCCTTGGCAAAACATTGTTAGACCTGTGCATTATTCTCCCAAAAATGTATGGAATCCAGTAAAGTAAAGGATACTGTAATTAACCAATGTGTCTTTTGTTGTGTCTGGAGTTGAAAGGTCTATTAAAACTAAGAAGTCAGTCATTTGAACAACACAATGAAAATTATGTCTGTTGCAAAATTTGGACATTAGAACATGTAGTCACACTCTGAAACTTTTGCATTCATATGTTTAAAATTAATGATATGAAAACAAAGCATTGCCCTGATGGAAGGGAACTGATTCAGTTAACTATGTAAAATTGAACACGTGACCCAGTTCAGGTTAAAGTCATTTGTTAGTTGCTGTGTTTTTTGGAGCCCTCGATCACAGCTTTAAAGAGCTCTAGCTGCATTGCTAGTGATTCCTCCTGTACTGCGAATCTTTTTTTCACTTCCAAAGCTTCTCTTCTTAGGCTGGTGTCTGCTTCCAGTGCGTCACGTTTGTATTTCAATTCTTCCCCTTTGAAAGACATTTCTGTCTCTTTGTTCTCTTCCAATTATGCCACTACATCATGTTTCTTATGTCTACACCTTGGTTTTTCTGTTGTAAAATATGTGCAAGTTATATTATAAATTAAACTATTGTTTTTTCAACACCTAACATTTGAGAAAATTTTGCATGAAACACTGTCTGTAATCAAAAAGTTTAATATCTAAGTCAAAGCACGGATGAAGAGGGACAGTCCAAACACACTTTATGAGCAACAACAGAAAATTATTTGAATGTTTTTTTTGCCATTGTGAGATACATTAAAGAAATGAAAATTGAAAAATAATTTTGTCACGATCTCTGACACAGTATAATTTTTTTGTGATTAAAGTTGTTAAAAGTTTTTGATTAAGCTTGCTTCAAACTAATAGTGCACCTTACAATCATTATCCTAGGTGCTGTTACAGTACAAGCACCTTTACACTTGAAGACAAGTACATAGTTAAGGATTGTAATAACATATATCAGTAAGAAACAACAACAGCAACTTACTGTTAGGTACACTGGACCCAGTTCCTTCATCCTCAGAAGTATCACTTTCAGTTCGATTTGAAGAACTTGATTCTGAGGAAAAAGTAAGTGTTTGGACTATTGAAATTAGAATTAAAAATCTTATGGTCAAAAAATAATTACTACAAGGGTTAGGTGATGTAATATATTTACTTTATTAATAAATGAATTGTCATTAAATATGGAAAATGGTAAGATGGAGGGGAAATTCGTTTGAGCCTTCAAAATTTAAAGTTCCCGCTTGCTGTCAGCAAAAGGTCTAAGGATGTATATTGAATTCAAAACTATAGTACCAAGATACTTTTATCTCAATACTTTTCAAAGACCCCCTTTTCAGGTGGATGAAAATTTGAGACCCATCACTTATGCCCTTATCACCATATTTAATGACCAGTACCTAACAATTAAAACATACTTCTTTTCAGTGTTTCCATAGCTTTATCACGAAATTCAGTGGCTTTTCTCTTCTCTTCCTCATCTTTGTTTTTACTCTTAGATTTCTGTACATGTTTATAATACGATGAAATGTCATCCAAAGTTGTTTTATTTCTGTATATTGTTCTTCAGTACCAGATCTGAAACATAAAGTAAGTGCCATTTAATGTTTGGCTCCAGAAAATAAACATACTGTGTTCCATCTGCCAAGCATTCTGAAGGTTCTCTGCTATTAGATTCCAATCTGTAGAAGTCAAAGGCTTCGTACCCACCACTTCTTTCAACAGGTCCAGATCATGATTTATATGCCACCTAAACATTTTCTTTTAAATGAAAAGTTGCATATTACTTCATTTATACTGAGCAACTTGTCAGTGCTGTGAATGAATTATTATTCTCCAATTTGGACTAATCTAAACAATATTTTAGTCACACTTGGCCTTTTTGTTGCGTAAATCTATTTGAATAGAGTTAACATGGGTGCATTTTATGTAGAAAAATATTGCTAAAGTAATAACTTAATAAATATATTATTTTAAGCACAGACTGATAAACTCTAAATGTGGCCATACAGAATTCGAGAAACTGATGGAAAACACGAGCGAGCAACAGTTTTTAGTTTGGCATAAAGTCTTCAGTTTTCCGCACAAAATATTAAAATAAATCTGCTGTAAACAAAATCTTACTGGTAGATAAAATAGTTGTGCACATTCTTTACATACAATAATTCGGTTAATAAATGCACCATGCTTTTCGGACAACAGACAAAGGTAAACACATGATAAAATTATTGATGACTTAGCACATTTTACAGTGAGATTTCTTGTGTTTTCCCAAAACCTAAATCCCGGTTATTAAAAGACTTATAACAACAAATAACAGCAGTAACTTGTGCCAGTTCAAAAATTTGATTAATGGTGTGAAGTTTCACAGTTTCGCGATAATCTCTTGACGGGGCTATAGCACGTGCAATCGAGCATTCGCCATGAATCGGCGATGCAAAACTAAGCAATTCTGAACGAGTTTTTGGCCACTTGAGACACACTTTTCTAAAAATTTCATCAAGAACATAAAACAGAAATGATAAAAGATCCAAGAAAAGACAATTTACTCAGCAAAAGTCTCCATTTAACATAGCAAAGCCTTACCCACACTTCCATCGCTACATCGGCTCCACTCCACGGGTAGAATGTTGTTTACCCCGGCCAAACGGGTAGAGCTACCCGGTAGTGTCGATGACGTCATGACAAAAAGGGAAAAAAATAGCGCTACTCGTTACCCGTACACCGAAATACGCGTATCTTAAGGTCCCTAATCTTTAAGAGGCTGTCCACTGGGCATTTAGAATGACAGATTGGTTTCCAAGCAGCGCTTTGATTACTCTGTAGTGTATCGTGTTTTTCTAACGAAAAACGAACTGTAGTCAGCAATTCAGCATCACCTTCTGCTAACTTTTTCTTAAGATGCTGAACATGCGGGCAATCATGTGTTCCATATTTACATGTAAGACACTTAAAGCCCTCACTGTCACAAGTAACAAATCCATAACAGTAAGATCTAGAGTTGACACATACCACCTCAGATGATGATGACAAGTTGAAAATTGAACAAGGGTTCTGAAATTAAACTAATATTGATGTTGTAAATGAAGGTTTACAGAAATTAATGTTTAAAAAATTGTTTTGGTTTACAGAAAATCATTGGCATTTTCTACATTTTCAGAATAGTGTTGAAATTTCAAAGTTTATTGTAAGTATGAAAATATTCCATAGTTTCTACAAAAATAACAGGGTTATTGGCAAAAAGGGCTTAATTTCTCACAGTTAATGCTACCCAGAATGTGGTATAAAAATTGGATTGTGTAAGTAATCTAAGAAAATGTTACTATACATATAACTCAAAAAGAACTGTTTTTAAACAAGTAAAAATAAAAGATTATGAGATTTTTTATAAATGTTGGGGAGTGGGAGACAATATTATGAAATCAGAACAGTATACTCTCAGTTAGTTGATATTAATTACTCGCGGCCGTCACGCGAGCGAGTTGTAAATCTGGCTGCGTTTATTTGTGTGACTTTTTTTGCAGTCATGCGCGGTCGGTAGCTTTTGGACTCACGTGACCC
>JAOBAT010136198.1:0-11948 GCA_026413305.1 Hydrozoanthus tunicans | reverse complement strand
TACAGTATGACTGATAGCTACGCACTCAAATATTAAACAAGTTCAAAATCACATGCAGTGTATAGCTATACAGTATGGCTGATAGCTACGCACTCAAATATTAAACAAGTTGAAAATCACATGCAGTGTATAGCTATACAGTATGGCTGATAGCTACGCACTCAAATATTAAACAAGTTGAAAATCACATGCAGTGTATAGCTATACAGTATGACTGATAGCTACGCACTCAAATATTAAACAAGCTTTTAATCACATTCACTTTGTAGTATAGCTATACAAAATGGTTGATAGCTACGTAGTTAATCAATATTACACAGGTTAATCATCAGATGCAGTGCTTTTCTGTACGATATTGCTAACTGATAGATATAATTACACACACTCACCACAGCTAAACCGTCCAGAGCCTTAAGAGAGGGCAGGTGATAGATGACGAACAGTCTGTAGTTTTGGTTGTTTACTGACAAAGGGTTGCCGCACAGGTCTAAGATGATCATACCGGGAATACTCTGAGCACAAACAACAAAAACACTCAATACCTGAAGTGATTCAAACGTCACTAAAACAGTTATGTCTTTAATCGTCTTCAACTATTAAATAGCTTTATGTTATATTTTTTTACTGTCATTAGCTGAAATACAGGAAAGTACAAAAGAAACTCTGTATCAGTCAAACAAATATTTATAAAATCACCATAAATCAATACCTGATTAGACTAATTATTCAGTCTGAATAGCATCAAGTAAAACAAAAACTTAAGCTTTGTAATGTTGCTGAATCAATGAGACTCTGATAAGTTTTACACCACTCGGCTCGTCTGACTGGTAAGAACAGAGGTTCAAAAGAAATTAAGTCTGAGTTTTAATTGATTGCCTACCTAAAATCAAACAAAAACGAAGATACTCGTGGTGTTTATACATGGTTCTAGTTACCTTGAGATGGAAAACTTCACGCATGTTTGCAATCTGGTTGTTACCAATGTACAGCTCCTGAAGATTTAGCAAGTTCTGTTCAAGTGAAAAGATCACGTGGTCAAGCACATAGCTAACTAACGTCTTTCGCATGCCAGAACTTCTTTCATATACCAGGGACAACTCTATAAAGTTATCGCCTTTCATACTCTAGGGACAACTCCATAAAGTTATCGCTTTTCATATTGCTGGGACAAATCTGTAAAGCTACTGCCTTTCTGTGTACTTGCTTCCTTGCTTCAACTTAGCACATTGATGCTGCATTACAACCGCGGGAGAACAAGTTTACACATCCAAACCGTCAAATTATTTCTCGTCTTGCCGCCTGCATTGATGCTTTGAGCCGTGGATTGGTTTTCTTAGTTTATAACAAAAGGCACATTTGAAGCTGTTAACTGAGCCCGTTCCAATACAATTTTACTGTTTTCAAGATTAGGCTAAACTTTTGCAAGGGAACAATTCAATCCATTTTTTTTTAAATGGAAAGATATGGAACATAATTCTTTTTATGAATGATCAACTGAAGCGTTCTTACGTCTCTCTGGCAGAATTCAGTCGCTACTTGACTGCTGGTTAAAGTCTATTTTAGCGGTTCTTACAGCTTTTTAGTCTCGAGAAAAAAAAATTCGATTTTTGCTACTTCTTTGCTTATAAAAACTAGGTCAACCCCTTAAGCCTTTAATCATTCTTTCTTGATATTTATCTTCTTGTCATTTATCATCCGGCGTGCTGTAGATCTTTGTTTTCCTATACGGCAAAAATTTTCAGACTAATGTTGTCGCCTCTGTTCGTAAGCACTGTTTTTCTAACACGTGAAACTACGATACGCAGACTGTGGTTGGAAAAAGGTAGTCTTGGTGTGTGCATGTGTGTGTGATTAATGACATGCAATAATATTATCTGATATGCAATAATATTGTCTGACATGCAATAATATTATCTGATAGCATTTACGTGCTTTCACTGACCTGAAGACCCCTGAGTGACGTGATGTAGTTGTTCTCCAGATCAAGGTAGGCAAGCTTGGAGAGTCTGTCGAAGATTCCACTGTCCAAGCAAGCAATGTTGTTATTACTTAGGTTTAACCATGTTAATTCGGTAAGTCTTGACAAACCTGCAAACAGTACAGTATAGGAATAAAATAAAAAAACAGCAGCTGGTCTGTTTTTTGCCAGAAAACTAAACACGAATTAAATTTCCTACGTCACATAACCAATTTTGATGTTTCGCCCAGTAATACATAGATACGGAACTAAATACTAAAAATAACTTTGTTATTTATTAACAAACACGAACTAAAACGGCTGTGGTTGTTCGTCATAATGTATGTCAATATTCAAACACTAATTCAATTGTATCAAACTTAATGACTTCAGTCCATTAACCGGCACGATGTCATTCATACACAGGAACTGAATGTAAATCAGATCTTCAATTTTTTTCATTATTGTATCTCCAGTATCGTTGCCAAACATGCTCCGGCTAGAAGAAAACTTAAAAAAAGATAAATAAAAATCAAGGCTGAACGATGTATTACCCCCGGTCTTAGAAAATCGATTAAAACAAAAAAATTCTTTCACGTCTACTTAAAAAGTTAATGCGAATTTCTTCACTCAAGACTTAAGTTATATAAAAATAAACTTAAGCACTTAATTGAAATAAGTAAAAAACAATATTATTGCATATATTTTTCTGATAACCTAAATGTCATAAAAAACACATGGCGCGAGGAACAAACAGTTTATTATAAGGAAATCCAGTAAGAGCGCAACGCCCCAAAATAAATTATAGTGGCAAAACTATCGCTGACCCAAAAACTATTGCTGAAGCGTTTAACGAGTACTTTACTTCTGTTGGCTGGAATCTTACTCAAACTATTCCTCACGTTAATAAATCGTATATTGCGTACCTAACACAAACTCAATGCACAAGTTTTTATACTAACCCTACTACAACAAAGGAAACTAAAAAAGAAAACTAGCATTCTGTGACAATAATAATAATATCTAGCGAGCTAATCGCCCTTGCTTGCAGTCATGGACTGAATTACGAAGGACGCAGCCCAACGAGGTCGGACCGAAAGCATGTTAAGGCGTATATTGCTGCCGCTATACGGCCCATGCATGACCTCGGAACACAGCTCCACAGCCAGATAGAGTTAGCTGGGTGTCAATTTTGTTGAGGGAGGAAAACCGGAGAGCCGGAGAGCCATCTTAGCCCACATGCAGAACCCAGGACTCGATCCCGGGTCCACAGTGGTGGGAGGCACGAGCGCTAACCGCTCGGCCATCCTGACTCCCCACAATTATAACGGCTAAGGATAGTGTTAGTGACAGACTCGACATACCTTCCAGCTTGGAGATACAGTTGCCTTCCACAGACAACTCTTCTACCATGGGACAGTTATCAAAACCCTAAAAAATAACAATAAAAGCTTACGGTTACATAAAATTCTCACAAGAAAAACATATCACAAAGATCTTTCTTTTGTTCAGATTGATAGTTTATTAGAGATAAAAAAAACTAGAAGCCAGTTTGCTGAATTTCGTTAATTCTATAATAGTTAAATAATATAATAAAACGCTAATTACAAATTGGATAGTTTACATGATAACAAATCGATAGCTTAAAGTCTAGGGCCCGTTAACTTGGAAAGTTATTTTTATTAATGTTTGCATATTGCAGGGATGAAAAATCTTTATAACTTAGTACGTAAGCTTGGCAGGAAAAAATTAAATTAACGTGAAGGCGAGTGTCTAAAACTGTAGGAGGTTTTGTGTCTTGGGAGTTTTAAATTATTAAAACACTATCACTGAATAAAAAAAATTGAAGCAAAATGATTCACGACTTGTGAATGGTGATTTACTGGCATACAGTACTTAGGAATTTAACCTTTTCAACCATAAATACGCCAAATACCAACTAGGACCCTTACTTTTCATAAACTGACTAGATTAGGAGAATTTAGCTTTCATCGATCTTCATTGATTGATTATATCTATATAATTCTCACTCTTCTTTTATATCACATGTATTATTTGTTAGATATCAACAAACTAACGATGACTGAAGGGTTTTAAAAATGAGATGAAGCGGCGCGGCGGATAATTACGCTGTGGCATTCTAATTGGATCGTAAACAGAAAGGTCAGTTAAACGAAATTGAAAAATTAGAACAAGTAGTCTAACCGATGTACACCAAAAAGGCGACTTCTAGTTGCCTATCAAAAGTTTAGACTATGACACTTTATCAAACAGCTTTAAGTTTGTCTGTTTTTTTTTTCAATATTTATTTTTGTGCCGTTTAGTTTATTCCTTTTACAGTTCTTTGCCCGAGGCTATATAATTACGTTTGTTTTAGAAGTATAAATCACAGCAGTCGGCGTTCGTGAATAACAGACCTGCTGGTGATTCAGTCCTCACGTCCCGGTAATTCAAGAGTACAAGTAACAATATCACAGAATTGAACTTAACAGTTTTTAAAAGGTAATTTTGAAAATAACATTTTGGCTAAGACGACTCGATCACAAGTGCGGCAACACTTCTACTCCTCCCAGTGGGAAGCCGCTGAACTGAATACAGCCCAGGAAATTAGCTATCATGCACGCACGCCCTGTTTGCTTGAAAAACATTTGACAGCAAAATGGAAATGTGATGATGTCAGTGTGAAGGGTTACATTCTTGGTAACCGGGACAAAACTAAGCTTTAAACACGTACAGGTAAGATGGCATCGTCTGCTTTCAAGCTAGCCATTAGTGACGAGCTCCAGTGTCCAATCTGTTTAGATTACTTTACAGAGCCCAAAACATTGGCTTCGTGCGGCCACACTCAGTGTAAAGATTGCTTGGAAAAGATAGCAAACACAAGCATTCAGAATGGCAGACGATTCATACTGTGTCCAGTTTGTAGGGCAGTAGCTCCGCTTACAGCTGGCGGAGTGGCTGATATCCCAACAAATACTACGCTGATTAATATTGTTAAACTGACTCAAGCAGCAGAAGGGCGAGCAGAGATTGAGAAAAGTTTAACGAAGATGCGAGAGAAGGTTCGAGAACTCAACGACATATCTGTCACTGTCGACAATGTGATGACTCGACTTAAGCTACGACACGAACAAGTCAAGCAGGCAATAAGTGAAAAGGCAGAAGAACAGATTGGCGACATCAAGAAACAGGCGGATGAGCTGACACAACTGGCTGACGGAATCATAACCCAAAAAAATGCAGAACTTGTTTCAGTGAAGAACAGTATAAAATTGACCGTGAAATCGGCAGCAGACACAATGAGGGAAGCAGAAACGCTTCTAGGTTGCGAAAATAACGATGTTATCATTGACAAGAGAACAGAAATGATTGCTAAACTAAATGAATTTAATAACCCTTTAGCGACGAAGCCAGACATTAACGACCCAGTCTTGAAGTTTGAAACAGCTGACAACGAAAACAAAATCACAAAACTAGGCGCAATAACTCAAACATCAAGAATAAGCTCCGATGATGAATCGCAAGAGCATCAAGTGAACAAGCTTAGTGGATGTCGTGGTTACTGCAGAGTGGCAGAGAATGTCAGGGTAGAGTTTGGCAAACCCGGCACTTCACCAGGCCACTTCAAGTGTCCTCACGGCCTCGACATCAACCAACGAGGCGAACTTGCTGTTGCAGATTCAGATAACCATAGAATCCAGATTTTCACGTGGGAAAACTTACACCATTTTTCTCAAAAGGATGAACCGTTTGTAGGGCGAATTCTAGGGAAACACGGGAAAAAACTGGGAGAGTTTAATTTTCCAACTTCTGTTGCATTTACACGCAAGAATAACATCGCTGTTATGGACCACGCAAATAATCGCGTTCAAATAATGGACAAACGGGGTTGCGTTGTAAACGCGTTTGGCAGAGCAGGAACAAAAGCAGGTGAATTTAAATGTGCATACGGTATTTCAGTGGATGAAAGCAACCGCATTATAGTTTCCGACACTGGCAACAACCGCGTGCAGGTGTTCACGCGTGGCGATACCACGTCGTTCACAGTGAGCTTGACCTTTGGACGGGAGCACGGAATGGAACCAATGAAAACTGTCTTCAAGAACAGAACATTCCTAGTGTCTGATCGTGGAGATACACCGTCTGTAAGAATATTTGATCAGCAAGGAATTCTAATAAGATCACTCCTGACCGAAGGCCTATCAGTAGATGGATATAGCGGCTTCCCTAAAGGGCTTACTGTCGATCAACGCCACAACATTATAGTTTGTTTGGGGACAGACCTTGTTATTTTCCAGCCCAATGGAACTCTTCTTAAATACTTTCGTGTCATGATCGATGACAGGCCCCACGGAGCATGGGATGTTGCTTTACATGGTCGCCATTTATACATTGTAGATGTTCTTTTTGACTGTTTATACAAACACAACTACGGATACTGCACACACTAACAGAACAGTTTTTTCTTAGCGTTATCAAACGCCCTTAGCGGTTTTAAAGTTATACTTCTTAATATTAAAGATATGTAACTGAGATATAACTGCATTCGTAACTCTTCCCCTTCATTAAAATTATAGACAGATTTCAGGTGAAGTAATATTTATAACAAACCTTTTCAAATCTAAACACCTTCGGGACCTTAAAAAAGAAATAATTCTCCGTCTCAAACTACCAATCAAATAACAGTCGACTCGTTAAACTCGCCTACTGAAGAACAGCTGAGTGACACACTGTGCGTTTTATCATCAGAAAAGACCAACATTACGAAATAATCAACGCGCGGATTTCGTCACTTTTACTTAAAAAGAAACAATGAAAAGATTTTCCCTTTAACTCCAAATATACCACGGATGAGAACGCAGGCAAACTGTGCAGATTAATGTTAGTTGTTACCCATACGACTTAAATAACTGACAAGAATTCAATGGGTCGGGAAATCGTTCTTGTTTTACCCAAACATTTCCCTTATCTTATTTCTGAGTTTTAGCGACTTTTCCAAAGCAACAGTCTTCTGTAGCAAAATTCCAGGGAAGTTAGACGTGGTTTGTTGGACTTTCTTCTTTTCTCCCCCCTTCCCCCCAAAAAATTATGTATTAACAGGCCTGTTTGGCAGAAAACATGAAGCATTTGCCTGAGGGGGTAAAGATCAATTCAATGTAACAGAAAAATTACACGAACCTCAATTTTCGTCAAGTCATTTTTATTGAACGACACCCAACGAAGGTTTTCCAGTCTCTCCAGGTTTGAAAGTTTTCCCAGCCGCTCATTGTCCATGTTCAGTGCAGTAACCTGTGGTACAATCAAGCAAAACATATACTCAAACTCCGCGGTCGTTATGCCCCATAGTTACTACACTAAACAAAATCGTCTACGTCTACTTAGAACTTAGTGAGCCCTATCATAGGGAAAACATTGTTGAACTGGTAAAACATATTTTTTACATCAACTGCTACTCTCTCTAAACACTGAAAAGCTAGCGCTAATTTTTTTCCTGGTTCAATAACACCTATTTCTTAAGTCACAAACTCTATTTGAAGCTTGAATGAATAAATAGTCCAGTTACGCGACAAGATCACTTCAAATACAGCTAGGAATTCGTACTGGTCAGCGTTTGGAATAAACTAAAGAATAAATTCTACCTTGGCTTGTGATGTTAAAAACGTGTCATTTTCTGAAATATTTCCTATGAAATTTGTAATCAAACTATGTCCGTGTGCGTTAGGATAGCCTGTGAACAGGCTCTCTGTTCCAGGAAAAGGGAAAAGCATACTTTGCTGCTCGATATATTTTTCCCCTTTCCTCGAACAAAGAGTCTGTTCAACAGGCTAAGAAATAAATAAAGAACCTGATATTAATATCAACAAATATTGTTGAAATTTACTATATTATAAAACATATAGAACAGCCTAAACCGTTCGCCGTACAGTAATAAAGTACTTGGAAAGTGACGAGGGCAGCCAAAAAGCAGACTGAAAACTCGGCTACGCCTCGCCTCTTTATGTTAAACACGAGGTTCCAGTATAAAAAACGTGAGCCCGGGGCCGGGTTTCACACGTTAAGTAGCCAATCATCCGCCACCGAGTTAACATCCGTTAAAAGGGTCTGTCCTCTTTGCAAGCGTGCCTTTTGAACTGCGTTTTATTTGCACTAAGATTAGTTTCACAATGCCGGTAAAAAATTAAAAATATAAAGCTTGAAGTTTATCTTTTGTTTTTCTTGCGACATTTTCGGAATTTCGACCCTGCTTCGACCTTGGTCATGTTGCTGGATTTGTTTTTGTGGAAATGTTTTACTTCGATCTGCCGACGTTTCTCTGCCAGCCACAAAAAATAACCCTTTTTCTTTCACACCACAGTATAAATTCCGTCACACCAGAAGAACAATATTTTTTTAAGATGGGACGGCTCCAGCATGCAAAAATCAAGGCATCAACAGCAAAGCGTGAAACAAGATATGCACGAGTGTAGTGATCGCTGCGGCCATCTCGTCATAATTCTTATCATTTTATGAAATGATGGGATTGAACACAAGATAAAATTTCACCTGTTTGGCTTTTGGCCCGTTGTTTTGCTCTTCTTGTACTGTACTGTAAATCCCCTCACAACATGTAATTATTGTATTATTTCAAAATAAAGCAAACAATCTAGAGTTGTGTATAGCTCATACGGGCTTCTGAGCCTTGCCACGACGGCATTCGGCGCTTTGTCCGATTTTAATTTTATTAATGTTACAACTTTGAATTTTAGTTCCTAAAGTGAAACTTCACAGAATAAAATTACGCAAAACTGCGGGCCTTGATCGACGTTGTTTATCTAATTTGGTCTTGCAAGGCTCGCGCGAATTTCGAACTGCTTCTGCGGTAGATTTTTAATTTCAATTTTTATCAGGAGCTTTTCACGACGGACGCCTACCAGTAGAATGGTTTTATGCCAAAGACTTTATTTACTATCAAGAGAATGAAACTGTTTGACGATTATGGTGTAAATAACCTCAAATTGTTGAAAGTGGGTCGTTTCTGTTATCAATGGCCGCCTTTACATTTCAAAATTTAATCGAACTTCATCAAACGGGGCCAGGCCTAACCCTCTTATACTTCAAGGTAGAGAAAGTACTGCCGAGTTAGAAGTTAGCGTGGTAGTTAATGAACATATGAAGAATGTACGTAGACTTGAATCACAACATCTTACGCAATTCTTAATTCATTTGTCAAATATAAATCACTAAAAATCTTTTCATATTTTATAACCATAATACTGATTCAAACGTTATTTCAATTGTAACATTTGATACTAATAATTTTCAAATTATTTTATGGGACTTCATGTCCTTCATGTTCTTATAAACAATTGTAACGATTACAGTAAGAATCAACTTATATCGAAATCAACTTTGGTGTAATATGCTATTGATAGAGTCAGTTGAAATGTCAACAGTAACGGTTTAAAATTTTCTTTTCAAAGAAAAACAAACAGACGAAAATGCGGTGATTTTTTTTAATATAAGCACTTCGATCAACCGTAGCCGCGTTTTGTGTCGAAAGCAACCGAGCAAAACGAACTGTTTTAGAATCGAAATAAACCTAATACATACTAAGTTCTTAAAAAAATGGCAATCATTCGTAGACAAAAAAGGATAAGCATCGAGATAACGGTGTCAAACCAATGGAGGCTTTAGGTAAACAGAAGACGATTTCAAGCCTAACAAGTGACAGTATCTGGCCTAGGAGTTTGAAAGAAGCATGTAGGAGTATTTACTCTTGTACTTACCTTTACAAACCACAGGCTGTCTTCATCTGTCAGTTTCACGGGTTTCTTACGACTTGTTGCGAGAATGACCTGAGCACAGGGGTCTAGACTTAAGGTTCTTGGTTTGTGGTCATCAGTTCTTGCATGCGCCAGAATGGCAAAAGAAGAGATCCTCGAAGCTGCAGCCAAGCGAAGAGCTGTTGCCATCTCTTCGTCAGTTACTGGCTCACCATCTAGCACTTCAAGGTTCTTAAGTCGACCTAACGCACGCATTCTGAGCGTTTCTGGCTATAAATTTGAAATTACCTTTAGCTCGTTATAAAACAATTAATCAGTTCAGCTCAACGTTTTTTACGCTTTGTTAATCTTAGAAGATCTCATCTTGAGGAAACACTGTATACTAAGCAAGGTAAACAACTTACATTGCTCCTAAAATTTAGCGGCTAAAATCTAAATTATTATCTGAATTAGAAAACCTAATCCCCCAAAAGATCGTCTGTGTTAGACTACCTAAGATAAAGGTCACAAAAATGACCGGAGAAGTCTGTAAGTGGCAGTAACTTTACGTTTGTTTCGATAGCGCAATCAAGAAGAACGAATCCTGTCCGTTTTTCGGATCAGCCAGCCCACAAGTCATGTATTGCGGGGTTTCCCCTTACGTCTGCCAATTATTAGGCTGCCCTCAACTTATCAAAAGAACGGTTCGGGAAGAGATCAGTTCGAGCGCACGTGGACGAGTGCTAACGCAGGCACTCTTACGGCTCCGAGAAACTTTTTAGGAAAAATAGGGATTTTAAAATCTAGATTTTGGGGAGTTGAAATTTAAGGGCAAAGTTACAAGGATGTGTACGGTAGAAAAACAAATGACAAGGTGCTGAAAGAACGACTAAGAAAGGATGAGCAAGGCGGAAGAACAAGGAGAAAATGACTGCCGCGGCAGAGGTAGAAGAGTCCTACGCGAAACAAAACTTTGACTGCTAAGTTAGCTCATTTTTTTAGTAAATTGAGAAACGATTATTTGGCATATCTCAGAATTCCACCACAGAAAGACAGGAAAGGCCGCTAAAACTATTCAGGTAGGCGATGAAGTAACAGTCCACGAGATTAAAAAGAAGCGAGGAAACTGCAAAATGGCTGCTGTATAGTTAAGTCAAAGGAAAGGGCAATGACGTTAGGGAAGAAGTGAGAATCAACACCAAAGGTAGACCTGCGGTAGAACAGCACGAGCTAAGACGGCAATTAATGCACTTGTAAAGTACTAAGTGCTTCCGCCATCTTTCAGAGAGCTATCCCTTCCTAATGAAGGATGATAATAGGTGGTTAAACACGCAAACCTTTTGCCAAGGGTTGTGCCTCGTGTCTAATGAGGTCAGGGTGATCATATGCTTCCTCATGTTAGCCAGTTCTTCTCGGGTACATTTCATTCGATTTCGTGATACGTCTAGATATTTTAACCGATTACAACCCTGAAAAGACAAATAAAGACAGTCGATCTGTTATTCCAAAACACGAGACGCGAATTGAACAAGCAACAGTTTTCATATACACTTGAGGATAAAAAAATACTAAACCAATGCTTGTCCGTGTATGCTGCTATTTATATCATTACGCAATCTTCTCTATTTAAAGTATTTTCAACATTCTGGCTTACCTGCACTTTGTAAACGACGACGAGTTAAAAACGTGAAAGTGTGAGCAACGCTTTATGAGTTAAAGAATAAACGTCAAGTTGATATGCTAAGAAGGTAGGAAGCTCCCAAACAGGTACCTTTTAGTCTCGTTAAACTTGCTGATCTGCTGTGTAGCATACCTTAAACCCTTCCAACGGTAACACTAAGTCTCGTTAAGCTTGTCGATCTGTATTTTAGCATACCTTAAAACCCTTTTTAGTTGGTAATTTTTAGTCTTCTTAAACTTGCTGATCTGTTTTTTAGCATACCCTATACCCTTCTAAACAGGTATATTTTAGTCTCATTAAACTTGCCGATCTGTTTTATAGCATACCCTTAACCCTTCTAAACAGGTATATTTTAATTCTAGTCTCATTAATTTTGTAGCATACCCTTAAACCCTTCTAAACAGGTATATTTTAGTCTCATTAAACTTGCCGATCTGTTTTGTAGTATACCCTAAACCCTTCTAAACAGGTATATTTTAGTCTCATTAAACTTGCCGATCTGTTTTGTAGCATACCCTAAACCCTTCTAAACAGGTATATTTTAGTCTCATTAAACTTGCCGATCTGT
>JAOBAT010136187.1:0-11949 GCA_026413305.1 Hydrozoanthus tunicans | reverse complement strand
AATTTCATTTCAGAAGCATGATTATTTTTTAGAATATGATAAAGAATCACTCCTTCCATTTACTTTTCCTGAACGAGAAATCCCACTCCCCCCCCTCAAAAAGGTTGTGATTACCACCATTAAGCTACCGATTCAGGACGGCCAGCACAGTTTTTTGTTATCTACAAGCATATTGCTTTTCAAAAATAGGTATAACTCTTTGTCCCTCTGAGTGGTACCAATATCTCAAATTTAGGTGTCTGGCTCATGGACTATTACGGTAGATCTTTAACTAGGGTCACAGGTAGAGATATTTTAGGTGCCCAGTTGTCTAACACTTAACATAACGATTTATTTCTCCAAGTGGTGCAATTGTTGTTAAAGTTAGCACTTGTAAGGAATATTTCAAACTAGAAATTTTGAAGTATGTTTCAAAGTTGAAATTCTTATTTTATGTTACCATGATTATTTTTAATCAAAATTCTTAAAAAGTGACATTCACGGAAAGTTTTGTCTTTTTTACCATATCGAACGTTACTGACTTCACAAAACCCACAGCTCTAATGAAACGAATATTTTTGTGTATATTATACCAGAATTATTTATAACCAAACACCTAGACTAGCTAGAATTTAAAAATTTTAGTGTCCATAAAGTACTCAAAAAACACAAAAATGTACACTTATTGCCTTCACAAAATATTACCATTCACAGAAAACACTTCTCCGACACCCAAGATCAAAATTTCTTAAAAGAAAAGCTCTATTAAAATACACTTCAACACAGAACTTGATGTAAAAATGACCAATGAAATAAAATTTTGAAGAGAAAGAATTATCGAAATACCGTTAGAGACGCTTATGACAATAACAAAAACTTATGAAAGATATAACGCTTTAATCTGTGTCACATAGAGTGTGTGTCATCAAGACGGAATGAAAAAAATTGTGATCGCAAAATCAGACGACTTGTAACTATACGAACACAACTCGGAATTTTTTATTATTATTACATATGCATACAACTATTGTTACAGAGACCAGTTAAATGAAAACCAAAATACCTAATGGAAAATATGTTCGCCCTTTGTGAATAAGGAGAAAAAGGCAGTTAAGCTTAACAACATCAAAACACCTTCTCAGACATACTTAGAACAGACCTTTTTTGTGACGCGCCATCGATGCTTTCTAAGAGGGTTTGTTCGAAATCGTCGCCAAAATCATCCACTTCTTCGGAAGTTGGAGAATCCGCTCCTTCAAAATGAAAAAAATAAAACTTTTAAGAAAAACTTGTGTAATAAACTTTAAAAAACGCACGATAATTGACGATAAAGCAGTCCTGCCAAGTTTGTAAACAACTTCCTCTTCACGTGTTCAATTTCATACCCGCTTCTTCTCCACTTCGAGTTCCGATCGAGCTTTGACTGTTAATACTTTCAATGTCGCAATTTTCCACATCTTCTGCAAATCCATTTACATCAAAAGAGATCACCCCTACAGACAAATTAAGTCACTATGAGTTTCTTTATATAGGAGCATTCTAAATACATGGAATCTCGCACGCGCGGGCTGATAAAAATTACTTACGTTGATATTTTGATCACTTTTGGAAGCATGCCCGGAACCCTTACAAGACTAATTTCGTGAACACAATCTTCTTTAACAAGAAAATCATTCAAAAATAGATTAAAACTGAAATCAAACTATCAAAATTTCTAGAAATCAAACTAGAGAACAGAAATTTTACCTTTCTGTCGAGGGCGATGGCTTCGCTTTTCCTTGCCTTTGGATTTCGGCATAGTAAAACCCGTTCTTCCTTTACTTCCAGTTAACTGTTTAAATACCTACTTTTTTTCCTTCGTATACTTCTTCGTTTCTTGGCACTAAAATAATAATCTGGGGTTTTAATAAGGTGTAAACTTCGAAAAGACATTGGGAGTTAGCTTTCCTTCTTCACCCAACAAGTGGGAAAGATAAAATGAGAGCCGAAGCCTGGAGCCGGCAAAATGACGCACGAGCGTACAGCAAACAAGAAACTACTTGACACCAGGGAGGGGAGGCTGCAAAAAAAAGCAGACTTATATTATAAATGAAATAAAATTTCTTACCAGATCTACTAAAACAATGAATAAGAATCAAAGTTTGAGCACTTTTTTTTCAACTGACAAGATTTTGCCCTTTTTTGCTTCCAAACAATTTGACTGAAAAAAAATTCTATTCTGATAATTTTTTACTCCTCCCCTGGTGTGCAGAAAAAAGCCAGCTCGTAAGCGAGGCAAACTCAGTTAGTTTCCAGTCTACTGGGTGAAAACTCAAAAACGAAGACGTGGAAAGAAAATATGGAAGATGAGTTTTCATAAAGGTCGAACAGGAATCTCCGTGTTTTCCCCATAGTTTTAAAGGTTATGACGACCTAAGATGAATGGTAAGATCGTATAGAGTTATTACTTAGGTAGTCGTTTGGCTGTGAATGTGTATTGTGCAAATTCCATTTGTGGATCGAAGTTGAAATTTTTATCTTAACGTGGCAATCATATTCATATTTTTTTTTACAATCTATGTGAGCGAAATATTTCTGAATTGATTATACCCTTCGAAAACCGTTCAATTTTGAATAATGGAAACAAAAAAAGGAACAGCCTCGATTTTCTTCTTGTGCAAATAGTTGTTACTTGTGACTCACTGCACTTTGCTGGTGTCACCATCAGTTGTTTTGACAAGCACCAAATCAGCGTCCATAAAGCGACAATAAATGTGATCATTCCATTTATATGACGACTTGGTGATGAGTGTGCTGCGGTAAGGTTAAAAAAAATAAGTTTTCCTAGAAAAAGTCGGGAAAATACAAACAACTTTACAATAAATTCCTACTTTGCTTATGACGATTATAAGATTGTAACACGGACTGAATGTTTACTTAATTTTTATGTTTTTTTTTCAGTTGAATTTTATTCTTGCCTTAGGCATAGGCAAAAAGGAGTTAACTTATGTTTTATGTTTTGTTTTGTTTTATGACATTTTGACTCAAGGAGTCACAGCCAGGAGAACAGGCAACAAGCCTTGAGGTCCCTCTTGAGGCCTGCCACCCAGAACCTGCAGATTAATGCCCCTCAGTATCTGAAAAAACGTGAAGGTCTAACCGTTTGCAGATGTTAGAGCAAAGGCATCACCTTCACAGTTATTTAATGACCCTTAGTGAAGGTCCAGTACCAGGAATTGAACCTGGGCCTCCTGCACATACAGACTGGCACCTTACCAACTGGGCTAACCAGTCAGCTATAATGAATTGTTACTGATCTATAGACTGGTGATCTTGCTTCAGATCTGTTATTAAGCTCTTCATTGCATGTTGTGGTTCTGGATATAATCATCTTATTTTTGACAACTTCTACTGTGCTTGTTCTCACCAGTGTACTCATTTGATGGTATTGTGGTTCTGGCCCTACTGATCATTTGTACTTGCGCATATATCAAGAGAGTGCCCAGACTCAAGAGTTTCTTTCTCTCTGAGAAAAAAGGTTTTTTTGGAGTTTTTTACAAAGGTCAGTTCTTACTATTAAACCACAGATGAGAGAGAGATAACTGATAGAGTAAATATTAAAAGGGATGGCACAGTGGCCGAATATTTAGCATGTTTGATTTGTAAACCGAGTTTGAGCCATAATCAGACTACTGTGTTATGTCCTTGAGAAAGAAACTTTACCAAACTCGTTCCAGTTGACTCAGCTGTAAAAATGCAACCAGTTCCACTTGAGGCTATCAAACCCACAACGGACTAAGTGATCCGTCCAGGAGGAGTCAAAGACTCTCATCCGATTAACACCACAGAAACCAGAGACAAGCTGTGGCCCAATGGGCTACTGGGAAAAGATTTAGTTTTAGTTCTCCAACAACTTTTCTATCTTTTTCGTTTTACTGGCTACTCTACCTTTACTTCTTGTTGTTTATTTATCTCTCATAAGAAATGTAACAGAAAGCACAGTTTGTATGTGCCTGAATGTAATAAAAAACACTTTTTATATGTGCCTGGCTCATACATGCTGGTTCAAAGTTAATTTGCTTGGTTACAATTTTTGCACTTAGTTTTTTTTCTCATTTATATTATATAGTGGTTTTTTCAACCATTGAGTCAAATTATTGCTTCTGCTTCTAAATAACACTTTGAATGGCACATTTCTTTTATTCATCTGATGCAGTTTTCTGTATTTATCTAAAAAATATTTTTTTATCTTGATTAATTTTTGTTGTTCTTTGTAAATATATATGAAAAGGAACCACTGGTGTTTTGATAATACTCACAACCATTTTACAACGATTATTTCATTGCAGCTTCTGTGATTGGAATTCGACTTCACTGGGCAGTTGCTCTCACATGCTTACTGATGGCAGTGTATACACTGTTTTTAAGATGAGGTTGGAAGAGACATATTGCTAACAGCAGTAACAAAAAAGTTGTGACACAGTAACATGAATTGTGTTCATTACGGCAGAGAAGAGAAGGAAAAATCCCCGGTGGCAATAAACTGTGCTGTGACAACTGTTATGGTTACCATGGTTTTTTGCTCAAATGCTGATAGGACAGCGGCTCAGATCAGAGCTAATGTAGCTATTATAATTTATACTACAAAGACATAACTATTCCAAATGGAACCCTTATTTTGTCATATGTTTTGATTTTTTTAGACAGTCTATGTCTAGCCTTTTAGCAATAGTGTATTGCAAAAGATTTAATTTTTTTTTCAGAAAGCATTAGAAAATATTTGGGTATGAGGTACAATGAAAATAAAGGTCTAATTATAGAGTTTTTCCCACTTGTAAACATGAAACTAATTAGTAGTAATAATTAATGTAAGACCCTTGGCAAATTACAATACAAGTCATCCTGTATTTTTGGTGATGAAATTTCAGACAGTTTACTGTACCTGGAAATATTTTTTCTGTTTTCTGATGGTCATCCAATTACAAGACCACAAGTTGTGACAGTAGCAGTTAAAATACAAATTCTGAACATTGGTGCATTTCAAGTGTCCTTTATTGTAGATAGTTTGACAATATTGATCATCAATCTTACTCAGGTCCCTCAAATCCTTGAAGCAAGGTTTTATTAGATCAATTTTTAAACTATTAGATTTAGAAAGTTGAATGGAAAGTTGAATGAAAAAATAAACAATATTAACAGTACTCTTACTGAGGTATTGAGTCACATAACTACCAAACTTTCAAACATCAAAAGTTGCCAGTAAACTCTTTCTATACGCTAGACCATTTCTGAATCAAGTGAAACAAATTCTTTAAGCTTTAAAAGTAATAGCCTAGAGATAAAATTTTACCAAATGTCAATCAAAGAAAAATGATAAGTGTTTAACCAAGCTAAACCAGTTAATACAAAAAAAGCACAGGATACTTGTAATTCATTTTATTTTCTAAATAAAAAGAACCTAAACATAACAGATTAACTATAACATCAAAACTAAATTACTTGGTCATATTTTTTTTATTTTTGTCACCTCAAAAACTGGATATAAATGAGTTGGCAAATAGAGAGTTCCAAGGAAAAAATTTATTTGCTGGAACTCTTAATTTTGGGATATATTTTTTAATGTGTTAATTAATGCATCTGTGTATTTTAAATAAGAATGTGTCAGTACATGGGGTTAACCAAGACATAAATTTTGAAAAACTTGAGAAGGTAGTAAGTATAAAGCTTTTTTATCGAGGAGACTAGCAAGAACAAAGAAAACTATAGTTATAAGAGATTGGGATCGAACATTGTCCCACACTAGTTATATTATTTGAACAATCTGTTTCTGTTTTTTCCTTAAATTTAAGAGCTTCCCTTGAATAACCATTGCTTCAAGGGTTACAAAAATTCTTGCTTATTCTTGATGCTAGAGATTCCAGAAGTTAAATTTGAAACAATAATTAGTAAACAACACACTTAAAGTGTCTACTTTTGTTGTTATTAATACTTCAGTGACATTACAGTCAAAATTTGCAGGATACCTGCTTTTTGGGGGGTGCCAATACTATATATAAGTATACATTTTTCTTCCCCATTCGGAAATGTGTAATAAAAAACCTGTGTACAGTAATCAAAGTTCTAACTGCGCTTGCTTCTCTTTAAACCACTATTAATGATTCCTAAGTTACATATTTTACACAAAACAAAATTAGGAGTTACCAACTGAATTGAACACCAAAATCACACCCAAACCAAAAGTACTTCATTCTGAAAGCTATGTGTTCTATCTGGTTACAATTTATATCAGAAACAAGTTTTTAGCAGTCTAACAGGAATTTGTAAATTACTCTAATATAATCATAAGCAATTAGCAAACTGTTCAACAACTCAACATCAATTTATGCTTAATATATTTAATCAACCCTGCCACATAACCATAAACAGCCAAAAGTTACTGAAACACAATGAGGAGTGATCATATTTAGAGAGGTCAAACTCTGAAAACCAACTTCCCAAGTAGGAATTGAACCCACGGATCAGGTGTCATGGGTTAGATTCCCGCTCAGGGCAGTTTGGTTTTTCCATTCTTGCTTTCTCTTACCTTTGCCTTTGGTTCAATTACAGCAAGTGAGAGTTTGATCTCTCTGAAGATGATCGCATTCACATTAAACAGAACATGCAGATACTCCCACAGTGAGGAGCAATCTTAGCTATTCAGAACTGTATACTAAGCAATTTATAAAATCAAATCAAGCTCAAAAACTTGCTTTAAACTTACATCATCACATCTAAGCTTGTTCAACCTTAAAGATAAAAACCAACACAAATCGAATGTTGTTTACCGCGCTGAATGTACATCTGGCGAAACATATATTTGCGAAACTAAAAGGAATTTCACCATGCACAAGAAAGAACATGAAAACATCAAGCATAATTCTGAACCAGCCCGACACCTCACCACAAACCTTAAACACTGTTATAATTGGCATATTATCTTCAATGAACCCAGCACCTTTAGAAGAAAGATAATTGAGGGTCTGTTCATCGCATGAGACAAACCAACCCAAAACAGACAAGTACATCCTTTCACAGCAAAACTTTTCCCCACAGGGATTTCATAGTAGGCTTAACTAGCAAGCTTATGCAAATTTCAGACACCACTGTGTCAAAAACATTTTAGAAAACCTTATTTAAAAACATTTTAGCCTTTCATTTTTTAAACATTTCATAAGCAAAGCAATTATGACATTACATCATATAGTTATCATTATTTTATTATTTCAAATCTTGCTCTAATTTAAACACTGCTTGACCTCTTTCAATGAGGTGCCTTTACATTGGCTCATAAATACCCCACAGGTGATGATAGAAAAACTGGGGAGACAATAGTTAACACAACAAAGTGTAATTTTTGGCTTATGGAAGGAACTGACATCCAAGAGTAAATGTAATACTGGTTACTTCTATTTTACAACTATAGTGTTTTGTTATCTCAACTCTAGATCTTGATAAAATTGATGATATTCATGCAGAAACACAGCTCCACTTGCAATCTATTTATGGAACAAGTAAATGCATTATCTCATTTCTTTCTTCTCTTTAGGAGATTGTTCACTGCATTACCAATATCTTTGAGTTTTGTCACTTTATCATACTCAACTCTCATGGTTGCAAGAGCATTTGTCATTTCCTCCTGTAGAATGAGTACCAGAAAATAAAATTAGCATTTATATTGTTAAAACTTACAATTTTAAATATGGGTTTGAATGGCTTTGTGTTCACACAACTTATAATAACTAATACTAATACTAATAATAACCTTAGTTTGGTCAGTTATTTTTTGAAAGCAGAGCATTCTTCTTCACTAAACTTCTTTCCAAGTCCTTAAGTTTGGGTTTTTTTTTTGGAAAGATATAAAAGTTACAATAATGCCAAAACCAAAAAAAAACACAAGCTTAAAAAAATTGTTGCACTCTTCCCTCTCCTCCCTTCCCTTCCTGTTCACTTTTAAAACTCTACTGAATTTGGGACTCATTTTGTCTCAATGTTGAAGTTTGGTTTATGTTAATGAGGGAAATGTAAGCAATGTCATCATACCGAAATCCCCTAAGATAGCCAACCCTGCCCATGCGCTCAGTCTTTGAATGATTACCATCCTAATCAAGTGTGTGCATTGGAATAATCATTGTTATATAACCTCCAATAGATTGTTATATACCCTCCAATAGATTGTTGCATAGCCTCCAATAGAAGTAGAATTTTCTTCTTCTTTCATATTACCACCTGGCCAATCATGCATCAAATGAATATAATCATTGTGAAAAATAAACTACCTGCATGTCTTCCCAGTTCTCTACCTCTTCCTTCAACACAGCGGTTGTGTGTAATGGAGTTGATGGGACCTCTGTGTAGGCCTAGGAATAGAATGACTGCATTACTCTTCAATAATATAAGGACAGGACTGTGGGTACGGATGAAGATCATCTAAAATTAGATGTCGACAAAAATTTGCCAAAAGGTTATGGATTTGCAGCAGAATTCAAAATTTTAAAAATTTGCTTTCAAATCTTGTGATGTCATCAGTTGAAAACATTAAATAATATTATTGTTATCTCGAGAACCACAAAGATTTTGACAATTTTTTTCCCATTTAGCAATGCCTATCCACTGAGATTGTTGGGTTGTTTGTTGGGAGGCCTGGCAACAAATTACATTATAGGTGCCATTGGCTGCCAAGTAAGATATAATATAATAATTGTTGATTTCTTAATCAGAATATAAAATTTTATTACTGATCCAAACAGGCAAGGACAAATTGTAACACTAGGTCAAACTCTTCTCTTGTCGATTCCCCCCTAAAAGTTTAAGATATTTCAAGAACTAAGAAAAGGATCAAGACCTTAACAACTAAAATTTCAAAATTTAAGACGTTTTAAGACATTTTTTAAAGTGTGTTGTATTTGGGGCTGAAAGGGTTTCATTTTCCAAAGCCATACCTTTATCCACGGGAAGTTCATGACATCCTCCACGGTAAACCTCTTGCTGGGTTCTGTTCTAAGGAGACCTTTTATCAAGTCCTTGGCTAGAAATAACATGTACACATATCAATCATCTTCTAGGATCTGTTCTAAGAAGAACTTTTATCAAGTTCTTGGCTAGAAATACATGCTTGTACACATATCAATCATAATATGCTTGGCTCTGTTCCTTGTACACATATCAATCATAATATGATAGGCTCTGTTCTAATCAAGAAAACCTTTTATCAAGTTTTTGACCAGAAACAAGTCTATTGATGTTGTTGTGAGTGTGTAAAGCCTGTGCTACTTGATGGTCTTTGGTGTGAAAAGACATGTTATTCAATTTGGTGATCGACTAGTCACCAAGTCGGCTACTATACAATTGATACTTACAGAAATGAAGATTATTATCTATTGTCTGAATTGAATTTTGAAATTTCACAACTAGTCACTAGTCAGTGAAATTTTGAAATATTTAAACTAGTTGATGAAAACAGTGGAGCTTTTTTGATGCCACACTTCCACAGCCACTCAAATGGAACAACCACACAGAAAGATTGTAAGCTTTAGAGCATGTTCTTTGCAAATTAATTTTCAAGGCATGATCTCAGTTTACATTTAATACGAGTTGAACCACTTTTTGGTAAGAAATTTCAAAATATGAAAATCTTCTAATCAATATAGCTCTAAAACAGCATTGAGCAGATTGGAGAAAACAAAATAACGTCAAATCAATGCTGAAGTGTTGAGAGTGTCTTTCACGAACTCGCGCAGTCACTGCGCTAAGAATTTTTTAAAAACTCTGCAAACATTGTTCCTGTTAATTTGATTAATTGTATATTTCGATTTAACTTTACACCTTTTTCTTTTTAAATAGCAAAATGATTGATAGCATAATTATTCTTCATAAAGGCTTTAGTTAAGATATTTTTAAGCATCTTACAACCGCATTGTGTACATAAAAGTCAGTTATCAAAGAGTAGTCGGAGTACGGAGATTTATACTTGGAGTTTCTGGAGTGTTTGTTTCAATACTTGGAGAAAACACAGATGTAAGTTTTTGACCTTTTAACTTTTGTTTTTTGAGCTATTTGCAATAGCAAGTTTTAGAATATAGAGCTTAGTTTAATTCATGAATTCCTACATCAACTGTAGTTTTCACCGCATGTACTGTGAATCACTGATTAAACGCCCGCTGAAGTCAAATTTTCTGTACTGTGGTTGAGCTGGCGATCTGGACTCCACAACACCCCATGTCCGCTAGAGTTGAGAACACGACAGTGAAAAATCTGTGCTAAAGTAAGAAGTAAAAGCCCTGATACGGTCAGTCCGTATTTATTCCTTTTAATGAGTCTGTACGGTGAAGACGCCCCAGTTGGCGACCCGATCCTGAAGGAGGAAAAGCGAAAAATAACCTTGATGTATAAAGCTCTCCAGAACACCCTGGATGGGAAACTTAAAGAGGCTGACAAATTATGTTATCAATTAACAGAACTGATATCTCAAATCGAACAACAGGAGAAGAAAGAAGATTATTTAAGCAGCCTTGAAGCTCACGCTTTAAAATACAAAGTAATTGTCCAAGAATTGGTAGAATTATCTAGTTATGCTAAAAGCCAAGAATTAGATGGAGAAAGGGGGGAAGTTATTAAACATGAAAAGCATTCGAACTATGCAAACATGTTGATAAAGAAAATAAAAAACCAACTCTCCGACAAATTGTCAGAGGTGTCACTGCCATGCAGCGCACCAAGATCTGTCAAGTCTTCAAGAAGCAAGAAATCAAGTTTATCGGCCGTTTCAACAACTAGTTCCACAGCCAGATTACATGCATTGTCAGAAGCCGCTGCTGCCAAAAAATCTGCTGAGTATGATCGCGCGATAGCCCAAAAGAAATGAGAACTTAAGCGGCGAGAAGCAGAATACGAACACAATATAGCTTTTCTTTCTGCCGCTAAAGATGAGGTGGTAGCGCAAGCGAAGTTAATCCTATAGACCACTTACTGTTAGATGAACCCTATGAAAGAGTTGACCCAGTAATAATGCCCGACGACCTAAAGCCTGAAAAGCGTGTTAGTGCCTGGGTCAACACGAGTAACCCAATGATAGATCCCCATACATCTGAGCCCCAGATAGAAAACTTGAGTGAGAAAAAACATTTTTCCCCACTCTCGATCCATGAAATGCCATTAACGAGCCGGATAGCACACAACACGTTTAAGGAAATGCCTTTGCCCAGTCCCCCGCCTACAACCAGACCACCAATTATCTCGTCAACACCTTATGGCTTTAACGAGATTATTGAACCACAACTTGTCAAAGCCATAACATCGACAAACGAGCAATTAGTTTCCTCTCTGGCGTGTCAATCACTCCCTAAATGCCACCCTGAAGTGTTTAGCGGAAACCTGGTGCTATTCCATCCGTGGGAGGCTGCTTTTAAGGCGATGACTGAAGACGCAAACGTTTCTCCCGAACAAGAAATAAATTACCTCCACAACTACACTAGCGGCAAAGTTCAGCAAAGTCGTTGACAACTTTAGAAAACGAATACACAACAACCCATCGGGCCTATTATCTGATGTTTGGAGAGAATTAGAAAAACGTTTCGGCAGTGCCGCCGTCATAACAAACACTCTACTAGAAAAACTACAGCGTGCCACATAGTTTAAGGAGAATGACAATGCAAAATTACAGCATTTTGCAGATGTTTGTGCGGATGTAGATAGCCAGATAACTCGGCTCCCTGGTTTAGCGTGCCTAAATTTCTCAAACGCGATAGCACCTATAGCAGCGAAACTGCCTGCCTCACTTAAAGGGAAGTGGGAGAAAGAGGTTGTTGCATTTGCAGAAAAGAATGACGATCGATATCCAACCTTTTCTCATTTTAAGAAAGTTGTAGAGTGACAAGCAAAGATTAAGAACCACCCCAATCTTACAGCCGGGATCAGTCCGACCCAGTCCCTAGCGCCAAGGAGTAGACCCGCGCA